>PVKM010006862.1:0-43149 GCA_004027735.1 Carollia perspicillata | reverse complement strand
ACTGTGTGAGATTTTCCTGCCAATGTTTTCCTCGAGGACTGTTATGATGTCAAGACTTATATTTAAGTCTTTTATCCAGCTTGAATTTATTTTTGTCTATGGTATAAATGGGTGATCAAGTTTCATTTTTTTGCACATAGCTGTCCAGATCTCCCAACACCATTTGTTGAAGAGGCTATTTTTACTCCATTTTATGCTTCTGCCCACTTTGTCAAATGTTAATTGACCATAGAGACTTGGGTTTATTTCTGGGCTCTTTATTCTGTTCCATTGATCTATGTGTCTGTTCTTATGCCAGTACCAGGCTGTTTTGATTACAGTAGCCTTGTAATACAGTTTTATGTCAGGTACTGTGATCCCTCCTCCTTTCTTATTCTTTCTCAAAATTGCTGCAGGTTGGGGTCATTTATGGCTCCATATAAATTTTTGAAATGTTTATTCTATATCTGTGAAATATGTCATTGGTACTTTAATAGGGATTGCATTGAATCTATGAATTTCTTTGGGTAGTATGGACATTTTTATGGTATTCTTCCAATCCATGAACATGGTACATGCTTCTATTTGTTTGTGTCTTCCTTAATTTCTTTCTTCAGTGTTATATAGTTTTTTGAGTACAGGTCTTTGCCTCTTTGGTTAGGTTTATTTCTAGGTACTTTATTTTTGTTGTTGCAATATCAAATTGGATTTTTTTCCTGATATCTGTTTCTGATATTTTATTGTTTGTGTACCCAAATGCCTTTGATTTCTGAATATTTGTATACTGCTGTTTTGCCAAATTCACTTATTAGGTCGAGCAGTTTTTTGATGGAGTCTATTGGAGTTTCCAAGTACACTATCATGTTATCTCCAAACAATAACAGTTTTGCTTCCTCCTTTCCAGTTTGGATGCCCTTTATTTCTTCGTCTTGTATTATTGCAGTGGCTAGGACTTCCAATACTATGTTGAATGGGCGTGGTGAAAGTTGTCATCCTTGTCTTGTTCCTGATCTTAGTGGAAAAGCTCTAAGTTTTTGCCCATTGAGTATGATGTTGACTGTCTCTCATATATGGCCTTTATTATGTTGCAGAATGCTCCCTCTATTCCCATTTTGCTAAATGTTTTTATCAAAAATGGGTGCCATACCTTATCAAATGCTTTTTCCGCATCTATTTATATGGTCGTGTGATTTTTGTGTTTTTTTGTGTATGTGATGCATTACATTTATTAATTTGCAAATATTATACTATCCATCCATCTCTGGGATCAATCCTACTTGATCATGGTGTATGATCTTTTTAATGTATTGCTGGATGCAGTCTGCCAATATTTTTTTGAGAATTTTAGAATTAAATACACAAACACTAATGGAAACTGATGAGCAAAAACAGGGTTTTAAGTAAATTTACGATTTTATGTTGGGCTGCATTCATAGCCATCCTGGACCACATGTGGCCTGCAGGCCATGGGTTGGACATCCTTCAGTGCTTTTGACAATGTATGTAGTGGAATTTTCCTATAAAAGTAAATTATACTGCAATGTTTCACTAACTGTTATTATTATAGATAAATTGAAGAGTCCGGTGATCATTAACTTCTCTATGGAATCAACATGAGAGACAGGTTTTTGTACTTAGTACAAAACTTTGCCACTAGATCTGACTCCTTTTTACTTTTATTTTTTCTTTTTTAGATGTATTGTTTTATAGATCTATAACCATACTTTCATATTTGTGTCTATATGTGAATATGGGAGTCAAGGATTTTTCCTAAAAATATCACAGTTCAGTGGAAATGTTGAGGTCTAAAATAGGAAAATAGGTAAAATACTATCTTCTGAATTGCCCTCTTATTATAAAACTACTCTACAGATATAACAAATACAAAGTCTTTTATGACAATAAGTATTTATTTCTCATTCCCATGAATGTGAGCTGGTTGGGATTCAGATGATTTAGACTGAATACTTGTTAGGGTTTGGCTCCAAATTGCAGGTTTGGGCCTGGTTTGATCTTCATGTCTTTTTTATATTCCTTAGACAAGTGGCTATCAAATGTACCTCTCCTTTAGCGAAAGTTAGGAGCACAGGAGAACAAGCCCAATCTCATAAGCAAGAAAGCCGCTCCTCATATCACATCTGCTAATGTTCTTTTGGTCAGGGGAAGTCACATTACCAAGCCCAGTATCAATGGATGATGAATGCATGTGTTTACTCATATATTTTACTTTAGTGGTAGGAACTACAAGGTCACATGGCAAAGGACATGGATTGTGAGAAGGGTGAAGATTGGAAGTGAAAATGCATTTTTTACATAGTATCTAGCCAAATAATTAGCTGATCCACATGGATTAAGCCTCATACTTCCCAAAGTTCAACCTTTATAACTAACTGTAGTTAAATTCAAAAGTTCTTCTGGGCCATGGTTAATGACTGGGGAATCTATAAGTTTTCTTTCAGTTCTTCAGATCCTATGTCACACATTTTAGTGTGACAAAGGGCCGGAGAGGTAGATTATATAATTCAGAAATTTTCAGCTAAGGGGAGAGCATGGTATCATATGCTTTTCAGTGATAGGGATGGGGTAGAATAGAGAGGTGATGGGGAGAGGTATGTGTGGTCTGAAAAAATACCTCTCAGGTAGGGAATCATAAAATTATGATTCCCTAGAATCCCATAGAATCATAATTCTGTGATTCCCTATGTCCAAACCTCCTACTAATCATTAGAAGAACACCCGTACAGTACCTCCTTTGGTTCCAGATAAGGAAACAGGTCCAGAACAGCCAAAGTACTTAAAGTCACACAGATACTTAATTTCAGAGAGGTTTAAAACTCAGGTGACGGTGGTGACTTCTTCTTTTTAGCAGAGAATTGACTTTATTTAAAAAATGTTTCCAGCCTTTTTAGGTATAGTAACAATAAAAAATTGTGTATATTTAAGGTATGCAACCTGATAACATGTGTGTGTTGTGAAGTATTGTACTAGTATTTCACTACAACCAAGACAGTCAATATATCCATCACCTTATAGTTATACATTTCCTTTTTGTCTTTCATTTGTGTTGAGAATACCCAACACAAACTCTTCAATCTACTTCAATCTACTCTTCAATCTTAAGTACCTGATCCAATATTGTCAACTATAGTCACATTGCTGTACGCTGTACTCTGGAACTTATTTATCTTGCATAACTGAAACTTTGCACTCCTTGACCAATATCTCCCCATTCCCACCTCCCACCAGCTGTTGGTAATCACCATTGCACTCTCTTTTTCTGTGTTTGAGTATTTTAGATTCCACACATAAGTGAGATCATGCAATATTTGTGTTTGGCCAATTTTATTGAACATAATGTCCTCCATGTTTGAAAAGCTCAGGCTTTTTGACTTAGTATTAGGTGCCTCTATGCTTTTCTTACTTATACATATGTTAGGTGATATCATCACTTGCTAAGTGATGACATGATTTTGTGCTTAAAAGACACAGAATGGCTCTAGTCGAGAATAATATATTTTTGCTATTCTCTTTTATTTGTTGTTAGTCATATTTGTATTGGTGGAAGTCGTGAAAAAATTTTTTCATCAGTGAGTCTAAATTTCAACAGATTCCTTTAGAAGGAAAAGTCATTTATGAGTTATGTGTTTGTGTGTATATAAAGCAAGGATCATCTCTCTTTTAAAAGTTTTATATTCTTAGTAATCAGTGTTTCTCTTTTTATTTTGTAGTAAGACTGATTAGATCAGTCTAAGTTGCACATGTTATGATTAGGATCCTAGACTTTTGTGATGTTTCCCACTGGTATTGATGTCTTGTCAGTGCTGTCCAAGCCCAAATTGTCTATTCTCACTCCGATGTTGGCCTTATTGCTTATGAGAGTAATCTTAGAATGGTTAGGAGGTTTACTTTAATGCACTCTGACAGTTGTGTGGCTGAGATTGCCTCAGGCTGTGAAATTCTGGTCTGGAGGACAGAAATGCTAGACTGATCACAAGGAAGGACCCGATTTTTATTAGCTCTATCCTTCTATGTTTTCAGAGGAAGCTGAGTATGGACACTAGGGGGCAGTGTTTAAAAAGCTATAATTCATTAGGAATTTCTTTTTGAGAGAACTGCAGGGTTTTCTGTGTACCACTGGGTAAATAGAATCTCTGAAAGGACCTACTTATATTTTTAAAAGGTCTTTTTTTAAGTAAAGCAACCATTCTGTACCTCTCTATACTTTTAGAGTTATATTGACATTTTTCTTAATTTTAATTTATACCTTGTTTCCTTTGTATCTTGGGAACATGTTATTAATTATAAAGTTTTAGCAGTATGAATTTTCTTTACCACATTTCAAAATATTTATTTTTTCCTCCTTGTTAACCTCATTATTCTTTCTTTCCAGAAGGATAAACATTATATTATGTTTTTGACTAGACTAATTTTATGGTAGGAACATTACGTATGCCCTTTAATAAAATTTGCTTCTTCTTCTCTCCTTCCTCCTGCTCCTTCTCTTCCTCCTTCCCTTTTTTCTTTTCTTTTCTTTTTTTTAGTGAACGAAGCTTTGCAAAGTGTCTTGTTGATTTTTGTGAATTTCCCAATGGTACTTTCTTAATCTCTGTCCTTGTATGGACAGATTACAGGATTCCACTTGGGCCTCCTGAGGGACCTTTAGGGAAATGGAAGTGAGTTAATGGCTACAAAAAAGCCATTATCTGATTGGTGTAGTTGGAGCCCTGCATTGGAGCCTTCTATGTGGCTGAAGATCAGTTGTTGGTTCTTTGTCTTATGGGGAGCTTGTAGGATCCTTGGAGACCTCAGACTGTAGTTCTTTCCCTTCGGTACCTGGCTTTTGGTGGTCCTCTGTATAAAGAGACTATCTATCTGTTCAGGTCATCTTGTCCTATAGGCAGCTCCCTTGGGTAAAATTCCTTTTAAATGAACTAGTTCTGGTCTCCTGATTGTCTGCTTGGCCTGGAGGGAAAACTCCTCCTTCCTCTTCTTCACCATTGGCAGAAGTACAAACTACTCTCAAATCTGTTAGTTCTGCTGCCTTTAACTGAGGTAACCATAACCTCTTGCTTTTGACATAATTTTAAGCACATACATAGTTCTTAAGTAATTTCAAATTCTCAGAACACAAGCCAAGAATTCAGATGCTTTCTATAAAGTACCACTCATGTGGCTTGAAGTTAAGGAGAGGCAGCTGGCTACTCCCCTGAGACAGGATGAAATGATAATTCTTTCTAAGGAAATCCTTGTTAAAGTTTTATTTACCTTTCTACCTTTTCTTGTGTACTCTCAAATGAATGATAAGCCAGGGGCAGCAAAACTTGTTTCATATTGTTTTAGCCTGACCTGCATTATGTTCTGGTGCTTAGTACATTCTTTCTGGGTTTGAGGCCTCAGCTGAAACTGAGGCAAGGGAGTCCTGTTTGAACATTTTTAAACTCAAATTTTATTGAAGAAATATGATTTTTATGTGGTAAAGAATAACATTGATTAAACCTGAGACAGCTGTCTTCAAAGTTTTTAAGTATTAAAGAGATAAGATTAATGTTTTCACTAATTTTCTTTACATTTTTAATTATTTAAACACAAATGAAAAGGTCTAGTTTCTCCATAAACATACTTTCTAAGTAAGTGTCTTTTTCCAATAACAAATACCATGTTAAAGGTGACAGTGAATTACTGAGTTGTTACTGGGATGAGGAACATTATTATAGTTTTCCTTGGAAAATCTTTGTGAAACTGGGGATAAGAAAATTTATTGGACTGAAACATGGTTGAAATGATTCCCCACGATGTTAAAAGAGACAAAATTGCTTTTCTTTTTTTTAATTTTAATAATTGTTCAAGTACAGTTTTCTGTCTTTTACTCCCATCCCAGCCTACCCATCCAACCCTCCCCACCTCCCTCCCATTTCCACCCCCCCTTAGTTTTTGTCCATGTGTCCTTTATACTTGTTCCTGTAATCCCTTCCCTTTTTCCCTGAAATTCCCTCCCCTCTTCCTTCTGGTTACTGTCAGCCTGTTCTCAATTTCAGTGTCTTTGGTTATATTTTTTGCTTGTTTGTTTGTTTTGTTGCTTAGGTTCCTGTTAAAGGTGAGATCATATGGTATTTGTCTTTCACCACCTGCCTGGCTTATTTCACTCAGCATAATGCTTTCCAGCTCCATCCATGCTGTTGCATAGAGTAGGAGCTCCTTTGTTCTTTCTGCTGAATGGAATTCTATTGTGTACATGTACCATAGTTTTTTGATCCATTCATTTACTGATGGGCACCTAGGGTGCTTCCAACACTTGGCTATTGTAAATTGTGCTGCTATGAACATTGGAGTGCATAGGTTCTTTTGGAATGGTGTTTCAGGGTTCTTGGGATATAATCCTAGCAGTGGAATTGCTGGGTCAAAAGGAAGATCCATTTGTAGTTTTCTTAGAAAATTCCATACTGTTGTCCATAGTAGTTGTACCAGTCTGCAATCCCACCAGCAGTGAACTAGGGTCCCCTTTTCTCCACAACCTCTCCAACACTTGTTGTTTGTTGCTTTGTTTATGATGGCCATTCTGACTGGTGTAAAGTGGTATCTCATTGTGGTTTTAATTTGCATTTCTCTGATAGTTAGAGATATTGAGCATCTTTTCATGTGTCTCTGAATCCTCTGTATGTCCTCCTTAGAGAAGTATCTGCTCAAGTCCTTTGCCCACTTTTTAATTGGGTTGCTTATTTTCTTAGAGTGTAGTCATGTAAGTTCTTTGTATATTGTGGAGATTAAACCCTTGTCTGAGGGATCATTGGCAAATATGTTTTCCCATATAGTTGGTTCTCTTTTTATTTTAATGCTGTTTTCTTTAGCTGTGCAGAAGCTTTTTATTTTGATGAGATCCCATTTGTTTATTCCTTCCTTTATGTCCCTTACTCTAGGGGACATATCAGTAAATATGTTGCTCTATGAGATATCTGAGATTTTCGTGGTTATGTTTTCCTCTAGGATTTTAATGGTGTCATGGCTTATATTTAAGTCTTTTATCCATCTCGGATTTATTTTTGTGTATGGTGTATGTTGGTGCTCGAGTTTCATTTTTTTGCACATAGCTGTCCAGATCTCCCAACACCATTTGCTGAAGAGGCTATTTTTAGTCCATTTTATGTTGTTGCCCCCCTTTGCTGAATATTAATTGACCATAGAGACTTGGGTTTATTTCTGGGCTCTCTGTTCTGTTCCACTGGTCTATGTGTCTGTTTTTATGCCAGTACCAGGTTGTTTTGATTACAGTGGCCTTGTAATGTGGTTTGATATCAGGTATTATGATCCCTCCTACTTTGCTCTTCTTTCTCAAAATTGCAGTTGGTATTCAGGGTTGTTTATGGTTCCATATACATTTTTGAAGCATTTGTTCTATGTCTGTGAAATATGCCAATGGTGCTTTAATAGGTATTGCATGGAATCTGTAAATTGCTTTGGGTAATAGGGACATTTTGATGATGTTAATTCTTCTGATCCATGAACACGGTATATATTTCCATGTATTTGTGTCTTCCTTGATTTCTTTCTTCAGTGTTGTGTAGTTTTCTGCATATGGGTCTTTTACTTGCTTGATTAGGTTTAATCCTAGGTATTTTATTTTTCTTTTTGCTATATCGAATGCGATTTTTTTCTTGATTTCTGCTTCTGCTGTTTCATTGTTGGCATACAAAAATGCCTTTGATTTCTGGATATTAACTTTGTATCCTGCTGTTTTGCCAAATTCATTTAATAGGTTGAGTGATTTTTTGGTGGAGTCTGTAGGATTTTCCCTGTACACTATCATGTCATGTGCAAACAGTGACAGTTTTGTTTCCTCCTTTCTGATTTGGATGCCTTTTATTTCCTTTTTTTGTCTGATCGCTGTGGCTAAAACTTCCAATACTATATTGAATAAAAGTGGTGAAAGTGGATACCCTTGTCTTGTTCCTGATCTTAGTGGAAAAGCTTTTAGCTTTTGTCCATTGAGTATGATGTTGGCTCTAGGTCTCTCATCTATGGCCTTTATTATGTTGAGGAATGCTCCCTGTGTTCCCACTTTGCTGTGCGTTTTTATCATAAATGGGTGCTGTACCTTATCAAATGCTTTTTCTGCATCTATTGATATGATCATGTGATTTTTGTCTTAGCTTTTGTTTATGTGATGTATTACATTTGCTGATTTGGGAATGTTGAACCATCCTTGCATCCTGGGATGAATCGCACTTGGTCATGGTGTATGATCTTTTTAATGAATTGTTGGATGCAGTTTGCCAATATTTTGTTGAGGATTTTAGCATGTATGTTCATCAGCAATATTGGCCTGCAGTTTTCTTTCTTTGTTGTTCTTTTATCTGGTTTCGGGATTAGGATGATGCTGTATTCATAAAAAGAGTTTGGGAGTTTTCCATCACTTTGGATTTTTTGGAATAGTCTGTGAAGGATACGGGTTAGCTGTTCCTTAAATGCTTTGTAGAATTCTCCTGTGAAGTCATCTGTCCATGGCTTTTGTGTGTCGGGAGTTTTTTATTACTGCTTCAATTTCATCTGCTGTTATTGGTCTGTTCAGGCTTTCTGGTTCTTCTTCATTGAGTTTTGGAAGGTTACATTTTTCTTGAAATTTTTCCATTTCACCTTGGTTTTCAAATTTCTTGTCATATAGTTCTTCATAGTAATTTCTTACAATCCTTTGTATTTCTGTGGTGTCAGTTGTGATCTCTTCTCTTTCATTTCTGATTGTGTTTATTTGAGTCCTCTCTCTTTCTTTCTTGATGAACTGGCTAAGGACTTGTCGATTTTGTTTATCTTTTCAAAAAACCAACTCCTGGATTCATTGATCCTTAGGATTGTGCTTTTAGTCTCTATGTCATTTAATTCTTCTCTGATCTTTGTTATTTTCATTCTTGTACTAGCTCTGGGTTGTCTTTGTTGTTGTTCCTTGAGTTCTTGTTGGTGAAGGGGTAGGTTGTTTGTTTGAAATATTTCTATCTTTTTTAGGTAGGCCTGTATTGCTATGAACTTTCCTCTCGGGACTGCCTTTGCTGTGTCCCATAAGTTTTGGGTTGTTGTGAGTTCATTTTCATGTGTTTCCAGAAACTTTTTGATTTCTTCTCGAATTTCCTTTTTGACCCATTCATTGTTTAATAGCATGCTATTCAATCTCCATGTTTTTGAGTGTTTTGGCTTTTTTCCCTTGGTGTTGGTTTCTAGTTTCAGATTGTTGTGGTTGGAGAAAATGCTTTGTATGATTTCAATTTGCATGAATTTGTTGAGACTTGTTTTGTGTCCTATCATGTGGTCTATCTTTGAAAATGTTCCATGTGCATTTGAAAAGAATGTGTATTTAGCTTCTTTTGGATGCAGGGCTCTATAATTTCATCTAGGGCATTGTTTAATGCCATAATATTTTTGTTGATATTTTGTTTGGAAGATCTGTCCATTTTTTGAGAGTGGGGTGTTAAAATCTTCTACTATAATGGTGTTGTTATCAATGTCTTTCTTGAAGTCCTCTATGATTTTCTTTATATATTTGGGTGTTCCTATGTTGGGTGCATATATATTTACAATGTTTATGTCTTCTCAGTGAAGTCTTCCCTTGAGTATTATGAAGTGACCTTCTGGGTATCTCTTTATGGCTCTCTTTTTGAAGTCTATTTTGTCTGGTATGAGTGTTGGTACCTCGGCTTTTTTCCCTGTCCATGTGCTTGGAAAATTTGTTTCCAGTCCTTTACTTTCAGTCTGTGTAGGTCTTTTGTCCTGAGATGGGTCTCTTGTAGGCAGCATATGTGTGGGTCATGCTTTCTTTCTTTCTTTTTTAAAGATTTTATTTATTTATCTTTAGAGAGGAACGGTTAGGGAGAGAAATATCATCAATGTATGGTTGCCTCCCATTTGTCCCCTGCTGGGAACCGGCCTGCAACCCAGTCATGTGCCCTGACTGGGACCGAACCACGATCCTTTGCTTTGCAGGCCCTCGCTCAATCCACTGAGTTATACCAGCCAGGGCTGGGTTATGCTTTCTTATCCATTCAGCTATTCTTTGTGTTTTGATTGGATCATTTAATCCATTTACGTTTAAGATTATTATTGATAGGTACTTTTTCACTGTCATTTTTGTACCTGTGTTCTCTGTCTCTCTCTTTTCCTTCCTTTTCTCAGAGCAGTACCTTTAGCATGTCTTGCAGAACTGAATGGGCGGATGTGTATTTTTTTAGAGTTCTTTTGTTTTGGAAGCTCTTTATTTGGCCTGTCTTGATTGAGAGCCTTGATGGGTTAAGAAGCCTAGGTGCAGGCCTTTGGTTCTCATTAGTTGGAATATTTCTTGCCTTTCTCTTCTGGCTTGGAGTATTTCCATTGAGAAGTCAGAGGACAACCTTATTGGGGCTCTGTTGTATGTTACTTCCTTTTTCTCCCTTGCTGCCTTTAAGATTCTCTCTTTGTCTTGGAATTTTGCCATTTTAATTATGATGTTCTTGTAGTGGGCTTCTTTGGGTTCCTCTTGATTGGGTCTCTCTGTGTTTCCTGGATTTATATGACTTGTTCTCTCTTTAAGTTAGGGAAGTTTTCCATCATTACTTTTTCAAATAGATTTTCTATCCCTTGCTCTTCTTCTTCTCCTTCTGGTATCCCTATTATACAAATATTATTGTGTTTCATATTGTCTTGCATTTCTCTTAATCCCTCTTCATTCTTTCTGAGCCTCTTTTCCTTTTCTTGCTCTTTCTGTGTGATTTTTTTTCTATTTTGTCCTCCAACTTGCTGCTTCATCTGATCTTCTGCTTCATCAATCCTGCTTTTGATTCCTTCCACTGTGTTCTTCAGTTCAGAAACTGTATTCTTCATTTCCTCTTGGCCCTTGTTGATGGTTTCTATTCCCTTTTTCATGTTGATATAGTTTGCAGTGAGTTCATTGTAGTTCCCCTGTAGTTTCTGGTAGCTCATTGTGAGCTCATTGAACTTCCTGATAAGCAGTTCTTTGAATTAAATATTTGATAGCTAACTTGCCTCAATTTCATTTAGCATTCTTTCTGAAGCTTCCTCCTTTCTTTTCATTTGGGGATTGTTTCTTTGTCTTCCCATTGTTTGTGAGACTCTTGATAGCTTCCTCTTCTTAAATGGATTTGTTCTGGTTTCCAGGGTTTATGGTGTGAACTGCTTTGGTAGAATCCCTTTGAGATTCAGTGGTGCAGTCTCCTTCGGGTATCCTGGTATTCACGGCTTCCACCTACTCTTTTTTGAAGTCATTTGGAGGGGAAGGCAAAATGGTTTAAGACAGCAAGAGAGTATTCTCTGATATTTACCATAGTAGCTAATATATTGAAGAGATAGGTGATCCTTTGGCTATGTGTAGTGTTAACTGTGGTCCTCAACCCCACTAGCCACTTTTAAGAAAGGATGGGAAGAAGATAAGACTCTTGTTGGGGAGGGACGGGTTTTGAGTTGGATGTAGAAAGCAGTAAGGTTGTGGGAGTTCAGATTCTGAGGTAAGGTGAGATTAAAGGATAGTAAATAGTTGTAGTGTATGAGAGAATAGAGTTAACCACTACAGTAATAGAGTTCAGGAGATTGTGACGTGGGCTAAGACCCGAGAAGGGTGTTGTAAAGTATTTACAATTGTGTGGAACATCTGTTATTCATAATAATATTAGAGCAACACTCATATGCCAAAATCTATGTGATCTGAATAACACGAATAGGGGGTATAGGACTTTGAGTAGTGTGCTAATGGAACACAAGTCACATGAAGGACAGTAAATTAGCAATACATTATGGAAGAGCGAACAGGGGAAACCTGTCAAATGATAGAATATAACCAGCGAAGCAAAGAAGACTATACAGAAAGCAGAGGAATATAAAAATATTATTAAGATTAAAGATGTAAGAATAATGAAAAAATAATAATAATACAAATATGCAGTAACTTGTAGTTTCTCTGCAATAGCAAAGTGAAATTTGTCTTACTGTCTTAGCTGTTGGGTTGCCCCCTCTTTGAGTCCACCTGTGGTTCTTTCACAGTTCCAAGTTTTTCTCTCACTTGTGGGTATAAGAAAAAAAAAGGCAGTAGAAGGGAGAAAGAAGAGGTGAAATTGGAGAGAAAAGAAGAGGGACTGAAACAAGAAAGAAGGATAGAGAGGAAAAAGAAATTGAAAGATAAAACAATAATAAAAATTAAAAAATAAAGAATCAGTTAAAAAATAACCTCAAAAAAAACACAAACCCAACAACACACCTGTTGTTGGTTTCAATGTGCTCAAACTGGGTTTTCTGGTCTTGCTGGCTGCCGCAGGTTGAAGGGTGATGGTGTGGCGTTTTTCCCTTCTGGATGTATACTCAGCCAATCTTGCAAGCACTGTCCCCAAGAGCTAGTCTGGCTCCCTTCCCCAATATCTTAGGTGGGGGAATCCAGGTTTACTTCAGAGTGCTTTTTCCCCAGGGATTATCATTGTAGGCTGGGGTGCAGGCACATGCCCGTCTAGGCTGCCTGGTCCCATAGGTTTGGGCGTGAACCCTTCCCAGTGCTATGGGGGAATGCAGCGCCTTCTGCATAACCTCGGCATCTCTGCCCGGCTGGGTATGGAGTCAGTGTGTGGCTATTGCAGCAGAATCCCCAAACAGTTTTATTCTTTGGGAAATTCCTCCTACTCAAGCCTGCTGCTGCCCATGTAGCCCAATTCTCCAGCCAGACTGGTGACTATCCAGGTCTGCACATCACTGATGGACTCTCAGCTCTCCCGAGCTGGTGACCACAGACTCTGCACGTAATCACGGCCCCTGTGTGTTTTGCCTCTTTGTCCTTATTTCCCTCTATGTTACCAGGTCTCTCCTGCTGCTGCTCAAACCCTGCTAGCTTGGGGAGGGAGGGAGCAGTTGACCTGGCTCTCTCCCAAGGACTCTGTGGCAGGCCCTCAAGGAGTCCGTGGTAGACCTGGCGCCAGTGCTGGGAGCCAGGCCTGGGGCTACAGCCTCTCCAGTCCCTGCTCTGGTCCCCAGGATCTTGCTGTCCTGAAATATCCTTCTTACCACCTGGTTTTTCAGTGTCTGCTACAGTTTTGGGACTCTTATTTTCAAATATGCTGGGGTAGTGTTGGCTGTCTGCTCCGTTCCTCCATGGATTGGCCAGGTTTTTCTCCTGTGTGTAGTGGGGAGTGAAATCCACTTCCTCCTACTCTGTTGCCATTTTCCCTCTGCCAAAATTGCTTTTCTTAAAAGACCTCTTCTGGGTGTCATTATGGATGTGTAGTAAGTACCATCTCATGAAATGATTTTATAAATAAAATGTATGTTTGAAGTATTCCAGTTCCCAGATACTTCGATTTTTCTTATACCATTTGTCAACAAAAGAGGAATCCAAGACTTTAAAAGGGGTTTGAGCTGTTTTCTCAATGCTTTAAAGTTCTAGAAGCAAATACATAGCCTGGGCCTAGAAATATGATATAAAACTAGAATCAGTTGGTTTTACCTTTGGTCTCTAATTTCTAGTATATGGATATAGTGGCCTCCAATGTAAAGAACCTTTTGCAGACCAGAGGCCAACAAAAGGGAAAAAGATGACTGTTAGTTAATTTCAAAGCAGTAGTTATTTAAAAATCTTCACAAGTAGAATGTTTCATAGCTTTGGCCAGATAAACATGCCAAGAATTAACCACCATCCAAAAACTCTTGTCAGAACTAAATTGTCCTTTTGGTAATAGGCCTGGGAAATAAATCTATAAATTTAAAGAAGCAATGCTTGGTAAGAAGAAATGTAACACTTGAACAGATGTAAAACATGTTAGATAAAATTTATGTAGCATTTATTTTATGAGTGCTAATGACTTTTTTTCTGTTCTGTGGATGGTCTTCCAAGCAAGCATAGTGCCTTATAGCCTTCTGACCTTTATCTGAACCATAGTATCTTTAGTCAGAAAGATCAAAAGTATGTTAAATAAATAATAGTCATGGTCTGGGCAGTGTGACTCATTGGCTGGAGTGTCACACAGTAACGGAGAGGTTTCGGGTTACATTCCTGGTCTCAGGGCACATGTTTGGGTTCTGGGTTTGATCCCCAGTCCTGGTGCATATGATCCTCAGTCCAGGTGAGTATGGGAGCCAACCAATTGATATTTCTCTCTCTCTCTTCCTCTCCCACATGCTCTCTACCTTCCTCTCTTTCTAAAAATCAATGAAAAATATGTCTTCAGGTGAGAATAAAAAAAAAGTAATAGTCACGTACCCTGAAAGATCAGGTATGTTAATAGAATATCTGACTGATTCCACAATCAAGAACAAAAAACCCACAAAAGTTTAACATGTCAAATATATCAAAGTTTAATAAGTTGGGCAAATATATTTGTTTATAAGAAAGATTAGTCTAATAAATAACCTTATTTAAAAAATGGGGAAAGGACTAGAATAGACATTTCCGTGAAGATGATATACAAATGCCAATGAATACATGCAAAAGATGATTTGCACTGGGGAAATGCAAATCAAAACCATAATAAACTACCACTTTATACCCATTAGAGCCCATTAAAAGTGTTGATGAGGGTGTGGAGAAATTGGAACCCTCATGTACTATTGGTGAGTATGTGAAATGGTATAAGCCACAGTGGAGGTTCCTCAACAAAATTAACCATAGGATTACCATATGACCCAGCAATTCCTCCTCTGAGTATATATCCAAAAGAATTGAGTACAAGGACTTGAACAGATATTTGCACCTACATGTTTATAGAGGCATTATTCAAGATGGTCAAAAATTGGAAGTGATTCAGTGTTTATTAATGGATAAATGGATAAATAAAATATAGTATATACATATAATGGGATATTATTAATCTTATAAAGGAAGAGAATTTTGATACATGCTATAATTTAGGTAAACCTTGAAGACATTGCACAAAGTGATACAAGTTCATCACAAAAAGACAACTAGTGTATTTTACTTTTTAAGGTCCCTTGAGTAGTCAAATTTATAGGAACAGAAAATGGAATGGTGGTTGCCAGGTGGGAGAGGAGAATGGGGAGTTACTGTTTAATGGATAGAGTTTCTGTTTTGTAGATGGATGGTGGTGATTGTTGCACAACACTGTAAGTGCCACTGTACTGTATACTTGAAACTGGTTAAGTTGGCAAATTTTACGTTATGTATACTTTATCAAAATACAAAATAAAAATAGCTAAAGAAAAAAATTAAAAAGTGAAAAAGCTTCATTTAAACTATAAGGCTTCTTATGTAAGAACATATACCATAGCAATAACATAGTTACAACCATGAGAAAATGTTGTTTTTACTATGTCTTGGATAGTGGTCTACAAATACAAATATTTGTTGACTAGGCATCGAATGTAATAAAGCACTCCTTTGTTCAAGAATAAATTATTTCAAGGTTTTTACTTTTTATTTCTTTTTAATCTGATACAATTAGTGCACAAGTATTAGCATACGGCTGTAGTTTGCTTTGTTTGAACAAATTCAGAAAGATTCTGGAAACTTTGGCTAGAAATAAATGATAAATATTTATTCAAAGTTCTTAGAGTTTGCAAAGGGAAAATAGGTAGGCAAAAACTCAGAAGTGTTTCAAAGAAGAAAGAAAAGTTAAGCATTCTTATTGTAAAAAAGAACATTTTTGTGAAGAATTAGTCCTGTATTCATACCCTCCAGATTGGTCTAAGATATTAATCCCCTAGATGACCAGTGATCTGCATAATAGACATCAGGTAGTCTGCATATGTAAACATTCTTTCCTTAGTTCTTTAGGGGCTAATCAAAGGATTACCTGCAGGTTTGCTCTATATCCAGGCATTAATACAAGACTAGAAAATTCAAAAGTTTAAGTTCCCAGGCTAGTTAAAGTGAGAATAGAATCTTCCTCATGACTAACCTACTTGATGGTTTTAATTTAGCAGTGTGACTATAGTGATTCCATGTTATTTCGTCACTCTATTCCTCAGCTTAGTACTAAGTATTAACCAATATTCTACTTTTTTGGTCAAAATTTTATTCTGCATACTAATCTTACATCTTTAGATTATATTTTTATCATTCTGATGAGAATATTTTTTTATTCCTAACATTGTATATAGGAAATACTCAAAGGATTGAGGGACATATTGATTCATTTAAATGATAATTTCTTAAGAGAAGAACTGCCTGTTAAAATAAATAGTTACAATCATGAGAGCTCTATGAGAACTGCTGATTTTACTTAAAAATAAAGATATTATAATTACTTAAAATGTTGAGTTTGACAAAATTTTATGGTCCCAAATATTTCTAGGAGCACATATTTCTCTCGCTCCAGCTAGAAATTCCAGTCATGTTTCTCGCAGCTCTACAAGGAAAGCCAAAAGGGGAGTATGGGGCATGTTTTCACCTAAGTTAGATACACCCAATTTTATTTTTTTTGTTAACATCTTTATATTTCGAATCTTCTATTCTTCTTTACCCATGATACCTAAGGCCCTTGCCTTCCACATACCCTCAGTTCTGTTTCTAAACCAGCATATGGATACAGTGATTCCACTAGGATGTACATGTTCATGTCCGCAAAAATAACTCCTGTTTTGGTCTTCTACATGTCAATATTTAGTTGAAGGTACACAGGATCAATTATCAGCAACAAAGTTTTTGGTCTTTTTCTTAGTGTTTCTATTGGTCTTTTGCTTCTTTGAATAGAATACTCTATGCTTCTGCCCTCTAATATTTTCAGCATTTCAGATCTGGTCTGTCATTTGCACTTGAACTATTTATTACATCTGGGGGCCATGGGCTTACTGGACAAAAACTATTTGGTCTCTCTTTTTCATTATATTGAGTCATACAGTATCGAAAACAACCAAAGCCAATTGAAAAGCCTAGAAGCACAGACAACGTGACCCAAACACTTCTCAGTTGAAGATAGAAGGGGGAAAAAAGGGAAAAGGCAAAGAAGGAATCTCAGGTTGTGAGATACAGGTGTGGAGAGGCAAATGTTAAAATATAGTTACTTTTCATGCCCTTCCCACCTCTCCATCTCCTACTATTGCATTCCCAGAATTGTATTGGATTCCTTGCAACTCCTCAATTCAGTTATTTAGAGTAGGGACCTTGAAGGGCCTATGGACCAAATTTGGCTAGATGTTTCCTTTTGAAAATAAAGTTTTATTGGAGTACAGTCATGCCCATTTGTTTACATATTGTCAATAGCTACGTTTGCATTGCAACAGTATAGTTGGGTAGTTGCAAAACAGACCTCCAAATCTCACAAAGCCTAAAATATTTGATATCTGGCACTTGATAGAAGTTTACAGGTCCCAGTTCTATAGCAGTTAGTAGTTGTGGCCACACGATGGAGAAAAAAGGTACTGTATTTGTTCTCTTTTGGGTCTATACCTTGAGGAGACTTGAGATAGAAAATGCATTGTTATGTAAAAGCCAGGTATCTGAGTTGTGTGTCCACATTTTCAAGACTGAAAACAATTCTCCACAATTAAAATGATTACAGATGTAAGAAGAAATAGAATCAAGAAAACATTTATATATGGTTTGGCTATATAACATAATATTTAATTTATTGAGTGTTTACTATGTGTTAGGTACTGTGCTAAGCATTTATCATGTATTATCTCATGAAATAATACATAATTGGCATAATTTACATTTATACATCTTATGATATCAGTAGTAATTGCTTATCAGTTATAAAAATGCAGCATAACTAAAAGCTCTCAACAAAGGTTTATGAGTATTATAGTACCATGTGACTACAGGGAAGTTATACTGGATTGAGCTTAAATGTCCTTGTCTCCAAAGTGGGAATAAATTTGCCCTTCTTAACTTCTAGGTTGCTAGTGAGTTTGAGATGTAATTCATAGAAGTTCCATCACAACTGTAAATGATTCTATGGATATTAAAGACATTAAGTCATTAAATGTTTCAGATTCTGATGTGTAAATTTTATTAGGTATAATACTAGGCATACCTGAAAATCTTTCTCATGACACTGTGACAGAGGACCTGAGTTGAATTCTCACTTCTTGTTTTCTTTTTAAAAACATTTTATTTATTTTTAAAAAGTTTTATTCATTTAAAAAAATTGTTCTATTACAGTTGTCCCCATTTTCTTCCCTACTTTCCCCTGCCCTACCCACCCCCACCTTCCTAATTCAATCCTTGTTTCCACCCCTGTATTGTCTTTGTCCAAGAGTCTTGACCCACTCTCTTCTTTCCTGATTATCCCCCTCCCTGGTGCCCTCTGGTCACTGTCAGATTGTTCTTTATTTCTGTGTCACTGGTTATATTTTGCTTGCTTGCTTGTTTTGTTGATTAGGTTCTACTTATAGGTGAGATCATACGATATTTGTCTTTCACTGCCTGGCTTATATCACATAGCATTCTTTCTAGTTCATGGGAAAAAGAATTCTGATTCATGAGCTTACTATCTTTGATTGGATATCCACTGGAAATTTTTAAATAAGGTTGTGATCTTTACCTCTTTGTGTGTCAGAACTATGGACTGGGAAGAGCGAGTTGGGGTTATGGCGATATTTTTTGTTTCATTGTGGGTCTAAACTAAGATGTAGTTAAAGTAGAAACATTTCATCAGGAGGAAGGAATATGTATATCTATGAGATAATTCAGAGTAAAAATTGATGGGTCTTGATGATGTGGGGTGTGAGGTAAAGGACTGAGAAAGATCCCCAAAGTTTCAGCAGGGGCACATATTTTAAGGTCTATCAAAATTAGTGATGTCTCTTTTTTCTGTCTCTTCTTACTATTATAATAGTAAAATATTATACTCTGATATTTTAAATCACAGTGATGCAGAACTTTTAGGATACCAACAAGGACTAGTCGAAGGGTTTCATGTGTCATTTATTTCTTATCAAATGCAAATATTTAGAGATAGTTTGAAGGTTTGGCACTTCTGTGCTATGAAAGGTTCTGGATTTTGGAGCTATTTCCCTAGTAGTAAGTAGCTGTAGATGACTGCAACCCACAGCCCAGGCCTTTAGGAAATATTTGGCTATAATTACCTTTTGTAGAATGTGGGTGAATTCCATCCTGCAGAGCTCCCCTGGTCACCATGGATGAGAATAAATCGTCCTGGACACAATCTGTTGTTTCAGCGGGAAAGGGGGTGGCGATTCTCTCTCTAGGAATCCCTGAATTCTTCTCCCAAATGGCTTTTATTGAGTTTAGCTTGCATAGGTATGCATATCAAAGAAAGGAGGTGTGGTATACAGATAACATTTCTGGGATCCCGAGGATCCTTTTGAGTCAGGGTCTGGTAGATAGGGTGATGCCAATTGACCATAAAACCTGGGGAAACAAACTCATTTTGTGCTTGGACACTAAACATTTAGTATGCATAGCTTGAGGACACTCTTAACAAAGCAGGTTTCACAGGATTTAATGCATTCTTTCTCACGTCTGATTTCTCCCAGAAACCACCATTCCCACACAGGGGTGTAGCCCCATTTGGCATAGTTTCAGGCCTGAATCAGATGGGAGAAGCTAGGCAGCCAAGAGATTAGGAGACTTTACAAATAGAATGAGGACTCAGTCTATAACAAAGCCAAGGGGTGAGGGTCTTTTGTCCCTCCTTTATGATCACCTAAGTCCTTTCCTGATGGAGCCTTTGTGACTGTGGTTGTCTTAGGTTGTCCTTCCTTGAGGAATCTTACCATCACTGACTATCCAGCCATCCTCTAGGGGCCAAGCAGGGTCAAGTAAAGGGGGCAGAGGCTGTGCCTCTGCTGGGAGGGTATGTTTTGTCTCCTTAGTGGCTTATGGTCCCAACGTCCCCTAGCTGTGGGGCCTTTTCGCCTGTTGGGGAGGTTACGACTCCTGAAACCCGCAGGATGGTTCCCAACAGTGGGACAGAGATTATGGATTGAAAACAAAGTTTTCTTACAGCATAGGTGGCAAACACAAGGCCCATGGGCTAAATCCAGCCCTCTACCTTGTTTTATCTGGCCTGGGACCTTGTTTCTATCCAGTGGCAGTGCCGAGCTGTCACTTAGCTGTTAAGGAGTAGTTACATTTATGCAGTCCTAAAATTACATTCAACCCTTCGAAGGCAACTGCAAGGCTGAAGTGGCCCCTGGTAAAAATGAGTTTGACACCCCTGTCCTATAGCTTTCATCCAAAGGTGAAAGCCTGTTCTTTCTTTACTTGTTTTGAGAAACAAGTGTTATAAAAAGGATTTTAATGTTTTTTTTTTTTCCTATTTGGTCTTGTTGCAGATACATACATAGCTTACAAGAAAGCATGAAGGAATGTGGCTGGCAAGAAGGAAAAAGGGATTATAGGGCAGCTAGGTAGTTCACGCCGTGTAAGGATGTTCCTGGTGGAGTTTTCTTTTTTTAGGCTGACTGTCTACTAGGAGGCTGGTATTACTTCTCTCTCAGTTTTAGATTGAGTGACAAATTGTTTATTGAATCTATTATATGTATAAATTTAACAGGTTTAGTCTCTTCCCTTAACTTCCTGATATTATGATTAGGCTGGGACTGCAGATAGTATGTGAGGTCTGCCCCCTCTCCTGCCAGCCACCCCACCATGAATTACTCTTGTCTCCACCCCTGTTTATAGTCCTTTTTCTTAGTTATCAAAGCATGCTGTTCACCAGAATGCTGTTCACGTCTACAAATCCTAATCTAATTTTTCCTTTGTTGTGTACTAGAAATTGGTAGTCTGTGAATGGCTGTAGAAACAGAGAAGTGAAATGGGGCTGATGGAGGCCCCATATTCTGGTTCTGGAAAACTGTGTTTTTTTTTCCCCTTTTTACATGTAGTTTATGGATTCTAGTATTAATGACTATACCAGGACACTCTTGGAAAATCTTGCATTTGTGGGCAGGTAAGTTTAGCTATTTGCCACATGCTAATCCTTTTGGGGAAAAAAATTGGCTCGAAAAAACCATTACTAGTGCCCCTTGAGTCATGCATGGTTAGGGAGTTCTATTCCAACAGAACAATTTACACAATTTAAAAGAAAAAGGTGAAAGCAAGAGATATTCTGCAAAATTATTTTATTTTACTCTTAGGGGAATTAATTACCCTGAATTAATAAAGGTATTATTAATAATACACATATATTACTTTGTAGTATTAATGTTTCTATTAAAGAATAGAAGAAGCCTGACTCCAACTGCTCTGAATGAGAAAAAAAGGGGCTGTTATAATTGGATATCATCATGATCAATCATCTGAATTATAAAAGTATTTTCACCTTGTTTCTTCGAGAGGTGGTGATGAGGCCAGTTCTGTAGAAATTTTTCATGAATCAACCTCTCTGCACCAGGAGTGCTGATAGTAGGGGTGATGATTTTGTTGTTTGCATGTTTAAAACAAACATCAAACAAATACAATTAAAAATTAAAAAATTAAAAACTTATCATCAAGGGCTAAAAAAAACCTATTTAGATAATTTCTTAACATAGAAATTAAATGGGACATTGTTAAAAGAACTCTGACTCCCCCAAATCGCTAAAAAATCTTTCTTTAGAATTCTAAATATTTTGTTCATTGCCAATTAAAAAGTATCAATGAACTAATTATGACCTTGTAAAGATAAGGAAATCTATCCTATTTTCTTGTTGGTTTTCCTTAAACTAGGAATGTGGTGGGGAGGTGAAATCTTTGTTCCCCTACTTATTTGATGGTGGCCTGTATGACTCTGGTTTAGAATAGAACACATGATTCATCGTTCAAGAATGTGCTTCTTAATCCTTTGTACCAATCATGCTTTTAGTGGAAACTCTCCACTGAACATGGAATGTGATGTTATCTTCCCTTTAAAGTTATATTTACTCTCTCTCCCCCACTCCCAGTTTTATCTTTATTGCATGTATAGGTATTTTGATGGGAAATTTAGAGAAAGCATACTAGAATTGCTGTCTGCTGCCTTGTTAGCACAAAAATTAGAAGAACCACTTTTGATACACTTCCTGATATTTCATCTGGCTCCACTGATACTCCCAGAGTGTTACAGATATCATATCTGGTGCAAAGGTATTATTAATTAAAAGCATAAAGCTGGCTTTGGAACCTGATTATATCAGGGGGAAACTTGGTACTGGTTCCTGATTTTGTGATAAGTCTGTTACCGAGTATTTTCAGGTTATCTAACCTTCAAGCCAAGATATCGTCCTTGAGTGATGATGGAGGAGTGTACTACTTAATCTAAGTTGTGTGTGGAGATGACAATCTGGAGATCTCTAATCACTTCATCAAGCCCATTTAATTTAGGCCTGCTCCAGAACTACTCTTTATGCAATAGTTTTTCATTTAACGTAGGAAGTTTTCTATTCCTGGTAAAATTCCGCAAATAAATAGAAATATGCATTTTCAATGAAATAATTCCAGCCTCATCTTAGTTTTCTTATTCTAAAAAATAGCATAGTAAATTCTAAATTATTTATTTTTGGATCATCTACAGAAACATTTTGAACCTGGTCTGACTCCCACTGACACAATTTTTTTTTTAAGTTCTCAGTTTATTAATCCTTTGTGAAAAATCTGCACAATCACCACAGGTAAGTCACTGAAGAATCTTTACTCCTTTTTGCTAACACCAACACTGGCCTTTGCAGTCCCCTGACTTTCTTCCTTCTGTTCCTGCATTCCTTTCACTGTTTTTTTCAGATCTTCTTCTCACAGGCCACATCTTGAAAGTCTATGTTTAGGTTCACTTTTCTCTGCGTGATGCAAGGAATCATAAATCATGGCAAAGCCAAGTTGTCTTGCCACACAAAAATGGGCTCTGAATCCAAATACAAAGATGACATTGGTGTGGTCTTACACATTTTGGCTAGTTTATCCCAAATATCTGTCTTAGGTACTGTTGCCTTCCCAGTGACCATTTGTTTCTGTTGAAGTATTCTGCTGGTCGTGAACTTCTGGTTCCAGATAGTTACTGTATTATTCATGACGGTAGCCAATCTCCAAACAGCCAGGGAGGAAAGGAGCTTTTTTTTTTTTTTAAAAAAAAAGTTATTTATTTATTTATTTATTTATTTATTTATTTATTTATTTATTTATTTTAAAGTTCTTAGCTGTGAACTATTTTCCTTTGCCATTGTTTGGACTACTGAAAGAAAATATAAATCCATGTTACTATTAATTTAGCTCAAATATGAGGAAGATAAGTATATTGAAATAAACCACATTTTCATATTGAAGATATACTAAGTGGACAATTTTTGTTTTGTTTTTTTTGGAGTCAGTGTCTTTACCATTAGTGGAGATAGCAAAGATATGAGAATGGTTAGATCTTCTCTTAGGATTTGTCATGTTCTTAGCAAAAAGAAAAAAGAAAAAAAAGTTTTCATCATTTAATATTGGGAAATATACTTTGTAATTATCATTTATTGGAGATATAATTATAAAATAAACCAGACATTTACATTAGCTATGTTTTTAAATGATAAAATCTCTTATTTTTTTATCATGAGTGGTAAATGCTCATTTTAGAAAGCTTTGAAAATAGAAAACTGTCAAAAAGAAAATAATTATGAGTTCCAATGCCAACACTCTGAGATAACTATATAAGATTTTAGGGGAATTTTCGTAATTTTTAAATTAGAAAATTAATTGAACACATAGTTTTAAAAGAAATAGTTCTACAAATTTATGACCTCAGTCCAAAGGAAAGGGCCTTAAATGGGAACCTCTGGGAGAATTTGGTTTTTGTTCCCTGGAGGTTGGCAAATGATTGGATTAATGTGTGATTGATTCATGCCTTGGATATTTGGAGAGTCAGACAATGTCTGGAGGGCTGTGGTTTAAGAAGCCACTGCAGTCCTGACAATGTTTTCTGTGGATCAGGGTGAGAAAAAGAAAAACATTGTGTGGTTGTTTTAGATCCTGTCCGAGAATGCAGAAGGAAGCTGGTGGTATACTGATGATGCCTGGGGCTGAGGCATAGGCTTCAAAAATGATCAACTGGAAAAAAGATGGATTCACCAGTGTAAAGAGACCCTGTAAGTGAGAGATCCTTACTGATCCTTACTGAATAGGGTCTTTGAAGAACCTATTGAAGTGTTCCAGGTGACAACTAAGCTTTAAACTCCTGTCAAGCCTATAGAGCTCCAACATTAGATCACCATGATAGTTAAAATTAAGTAAGACCTTTCCTGCTGATTTCTCTTCCAACCCTCTCTAGCCTGTGCCCAACCATGGAGGCATTAGAAACCTTGCTTAGCAAGTGGTGGCTATGTAGAATTCTGTTCTGTCACTATTGCACACTAATGGTTTTTCTTAAGTACTACTGATTTTTTTAAAGTAATTATACATAATAGATATTCAGTAGGTATTTGTCAAATCAATATTAAAATCAAATCAAAGTGGAACAAAATGTTGTGACTAATTTATGAGAAATGAAATGACTATCTAGGTTCCTACTTTGGGTTTAAGCTCTGTGGTGGGTATTCTTTTTTTCCTCACATTTTGCTTTAAGGCATTGAACTTGGTGGGTGGTTTTAATTAGATTGCACTGACAACTTTGGAGCCTTTGTCTTCCCAGTAAGTCTCTCATAACAGCCTTAGGAAAAAGTGTTGGAACATTTGTGAGGGAATAATATAGTCTGATATACAGTTGACTCTAATACAACGTGTATTTGATCTGAGTACTTATTCATGCCTTTAGTGTTTTTTTAAGATCATTCAATCTTTTCCTCAAATATCTTACACAGAAACCTAATAGACATAAATTTGGAAGTACTGTGATTAAAGAAGGTCAAAGAGGAGAGGGCATTTGTCCCCTACCAACTGCTTGAAATATTGGCTCTTTCACTTACTACTTGTGTGACTTTGGATAATTCACTTATCCAAAGTATAACCTTTCCAAGTAAAATTTTCTCACCTGTGAGTTCTAGGGTTATTGCGAGGATTAAATGAGCTAATGTGTGTGAAATGGTTGTTATTTAGAAAGTGTTAGCTGTTCCTAACCTTTGGTGCTGTTGCCTCCCTTTCTTCTTCCTCCTCCTTCTTCCTGAAGCATAGGGGCAAGTTAAGTGGTTTTTAGGTTCATGTTAGAACTCATTACTTATAGTCTGTCATTCTTGGCTATGGATATATGAATACTTTTTGCTTTATTCTTTCTGCCTCTATCTATCTATCTATCTATCTATCTATCTATCTATCTATCTATCTATCATCTATCTATCTATTATCTATCTATCTATCTATCTGTCATCTATCTAATCTATCTACATTTTATATGAACCATATGAGAGTAAGTTACAGACTTGTGATAGATACTCTTTTACCCCTAAGTTTCTTTGTGTTTTATAAAAACATGGAATTCTGTTATGTAACCAGAGTACAATTACCAAAAATCAGGAAATTAACATTGAAATAACACTATTATATAATTTATAGAGCTTATTGTTAATTTTTAAGTTGTCCCAATAATATTTATAGCATGAAAACCCAAAATCTATATTGCATTTATTGTCATGTCTCTTTAGCTTCCTTTGATCTGGGTCTTTTTTGTAGTTCTTGAGTCTTTCCGTGTAGTTCATGGCCTTAACATTTTTGAAGAATGAAGGACAATTATTTAAAGAATGTCCTTCGATTTGAATTTGTCTGATGTTTCCTCATGAATAGATTCAAATTATATGCTTTTGACAGTCACACCACAGAAGCCACACTGAATTCTATTTAGTGCTTCATATCAGGAGGCACATACTGTTAGTCCCATTTCTAGCACTGTAACTTTGATTGTTGGGTTAAGGTGGTGTTTGCTAGGTTTCTCCAATGTAAAGTTATTGTTTTATCCTTTATATTGAAAAGGATCTATTGAGTGTTGGAGGGTATACTTTGTAACTGTGTAAATGTTCTGTTACTTGTTCAAACTATTTTATCAATAGTGGGTTGATAAGATTATCCACTGTTTTTATTAATCATGGATGATTCTTGCTTGAGTTTATTATTATTATAATACTGTTAAATAGTGATTTTCTAATTCCACCATTCCTTCTACATTTATTAGTTGCCTTCTATTTCCTTTGTTTATTTATAAGTGTGGGCTCTTGTATTCATATTTTATTCAATCTGTTATAATCCCTTATTATCATTATTTCTTTTGATGCTCAGATTTTCCCAGTGGGAACACATTTACAATGTCTTCTGTATCTTTTTGATATATATTCATTATCCTTTGAGTACTTTGTTAATTTTTGGCACAAGTTGTTCCATATTTATCCTGTTTACCCACTCCCCACTCCAGTACTATAATTGACCATTTTTTAAAGGAGGACTGGTTCCATTGAGTGGAATGATATTTAAAAATCAAGTTCTGAGTACTAGATGTCCTTATAACTGCAAACTTTAAATTAACAAAAATTTTAAATTACAGTTGACATACAATATTATATTAGTTTCAGGTGTACAACCCAGTGATTAGGCATTTATATAACTTATAGAGTGATCACCCTGATAAGTCATTGTATTATATTAATTTGATTATATTGGTTTGATTAATTGGATTATAATTATATTAATTTGATTATATTTTGCTGCATTCCATTTGCTTATATTTTGTTAAGGATTTTAGCATCTATGTTCATCAAGGATATTGGCCTATAATATTCTTTCTTCATAGTATCTTTATATAAAGACACTGGTTTTGGAATTAGGATAATGCTGGCCTCATAAAATGACCTTGGGAGTCTTTCCAATTTTTGAAACTTTTGGATTAGTTAGAGAAGGACAGGTGTTATATTTTCTCTGAAGGTTTGGAAAAATTCACCTGTCAAGCCATCTGGTCTAGGGCTTTTATTTATTTATTTACTTACTTATTTTTCTTACTACTACTGCTTGAATTTCACTAGTTGTAATCTATTTATGCAAATTCTGTGATTCTTCATGATTTAATTTTTTGAAGATTGTATATTTCTAAGAATTTATCCATTTCATCCAGATTGTCCAATTTGTTGGCATATAGTTGTTTGCTATATTTTCTTACAATCCTTTATATTTCTTTGGTATCATTTGTTATGTTATTTCTCTTTCAATTCTGATCATGTTTATTTGTGCTCTCTCTCTTTTTTTGTTGGTGTGTGTTGTTAAAGGTTTGTCTATCTTATTTATCTTTTCAGAGAACTGGCTCTTGTATTCATTGATCTTTTGTGTTATTTTTTAAAACTTTATTTCATTTATTTCTGCTCTTTTATTTATTATTTCCTTCCTTCTACTCACTTTATTGTTCCTTTCAGGTTCCTTTAAGTCTAAAGTTAGATTGTGTATTTGAGCTTTTTTTTGTTTGTTGAGATAGGCGTGTAATGTTATAGATTTTCCTTGTAGGACTGCTTTTCCCACAAATTTGTTTTGTTTTGTTTTCATTTTCATTTGTTTCATGGTATCTTTTGATCTTTTCTTTGATCTAATTGTTAACCTATTCATTGTTTAGTAACATGTTATTTAGCTTCTGTGTCTTTGTGTGTTTTTCAGTTTTTATCTTGTGATTGATTTCCAGTTTTATAGCATTATGGTCAGAGAAGATGCTTGATATTATTTCAGTTTTCTTAAATTTGTTGAGACTTGTTTTGTGTCCTAATGTGGTCTGTTCTAGAAAACACACCATGTTCACTTGAAATGAATGTATACTCTGCTGTTTTGGGTTGAAATGGTCTGATGATATCTATTAAATCCATTGAATCTAGTGTGTCATTTAAGGCCATTGTCTCCTTGTTTATATTATGTCTGGAAGATCTATCCATTAATGTCAATAGGGTGTTAAAATCTTCTACTATGACTGTATTTCTGTTGATCTCTCCCTTTATGTCCATTAATATTTGCTTTACATATTTAGGTGCTCCTGTGTTGGGTACATACATGTTTACTAGGGTTATATCCTCCTGTTGGATTGTTCCCTTAGTCATTATGTCATGTCCTTCTTTGTCTTTTCCTTGGCTTCAAAATCTTTTTTGTCAGATGTAAATGCTCCTACCCCAGGTTTTCTTCATCCCATTTGCATGAAATAACTTTTTTCATCTAAATACTTTTAGTCTGTCTGAATCTTTCTATCTAAGGTTAGTCTCTTGGAGACACCATATATATGGGCCTTGTTTTCTTACCCTATGTCTTCTGGTTGGAGCATTTAAGCCATTTACATTTTTTAAAAAATATTTTTATTTATTTTTAGAGTGGGGAAGGGAGGGAGAGAAACATCAATGTGTGGTTGCCTCTCACATGCCCCCTAGCGGCAAGCTGGCTCCCAACCCAGCCATGTGCCCTAGACTGGGAATTGAACCAGCAACCCTTTGGTTTGCAGGTGGGCACTTAATCCACTTAGCCACACAAGCCAGGACTGAGCCAATAATCACATTTAAAGTGATTATTGGTAGATACATTTTGATTGCCATTTTATTTTCTGTATTCCTCTGTTTTTTCTCCTCCTTCTCCTCCTTTTCACCTCTCCCACCTATTTCCTTCTTCCTCCCCCTTCTCTACATCCTTATCCACTTTCTCTTGCACCTCCTTCTTTTCCTCCTCCTTTTTCTTCAAGCAAGCCCTTTAATGTTTGTTGTAGTACTGGTTTGGTGGTAACAAACTCTGGTTTGGGAACTTCTTTATTCCTCTTTGACAATGATAGCCTTGCTGGATAAAGTAACTATGGTTGTAGGTCCTTGCTTTTCATCTCTTAATATTTCATTCCTATCCCTTCTGGTTTGACATGTTTCTGTCAAAAAACCAGGTGATAGTCTTATGGGAGCTCTCTTGTAGGTAAGTAATTGCCTTTCTTGTGCAGCTTTTAAGATTCTCTTTTTGTCTTCAAGCTTTGCCAGTTTAATTATGATGTGTCTTTGTGTGGGCTTCTTTGGGTCCATCTTATTTAGGATTCATTGTGCTTCTAGGGCTTTTGCGTCTTTTTCCTTTACCCAGTTAGGGAAGTTTTCAGTCATTATATCTTCAAATAGGTTCTTGCTCCCTTGCTTTCTCTCTTTTCCTTCTGATTCCCCTATGATGTAGATGTTGTGAATTTAACAGCCTAACATGATAATAGTTATGATGTTGATCGTACTTAAACTATTCTCATTTTTTAAATTATTTTTTTAAAATGCTGCTTAGATTGGATGTTTTTTTCTACCTTGCTTTTCAAAATGCTGATTTATTCCTCTGCTTCATCTAACCTACTGTTTATTCCTTCCAGTGTATTATTTATTACAGATATTGCATTCTTAACTTCTGACTGTTCTTTTCTTATGGTTTTTATGTCTTTTTTTTCATGTTCTTGAACTTCCTTATAATCATTACTTTGGACTCTATGTCTGATAAATTGCTTACCTTCATTTTATTTAGCTTTTCTTCTGTAAAATTATCCTGTTCTTTCATTTGGGGCTTGTTTCTTCATCCCCTCATTTTGGCTGCCTCTTTTTGTTCGTTTTTATGTGTAAGTAGATCTGTGAAGACGCTGATGCAGGCCTCTGTTAGATGCTGCCTCTCATTGGCCCTGGACAGCCTGTTTGGAGCTATCAGCAATGCATAGCTTGTGGTTCCCTTTACTGCACCTGGGTGGAAAGGACCATGCTGTACACCAAGACTGGATTTCACAAGTACTGGTCCCAGTGGTGGGTCAGCAAAATTCTCAAAGGACTCAGAGATTTACCTTCACCTACAGGCTGCCTATTAGGCTTATTTACTGAAGGAGCCTCCAGCTATACTGCTTAGCGGGGCTTATCCTTTATTTTTTATTTATTTTTAAATAGTAATAACCATAATTAATTAATTAATTTTTAGAGAGATGGGAAGGGAGGGAGAAGGAGAAGGAGAGAAACATCAATGTGTGGTTGCCTCTTGTGCACCCACCACAGGGACCTGGCCTGCAACCCAGGCATGTGCCCTGACTGGGAATCGAACCAGTGACCCTTTGATTCATAGGCTGGCACTCAAGGGTTTATCCTTTAAATGGTGGGGTTATTGCATGCAGGCTGATGCCTCATGGAGGGGATTCTCTGCCCAAGAAAGATGGCTTGTGCAGTATGTTGGAACTATGAGCACAGGGATACTGGGGGCTGACCCTTCAGCTCTCTCCCTAGAGCCACCAAACCCAGACTCTCCTCATGGAGCTCTAGTCTGCTTTGCCTTCCCTTTGCTGGAGGTTAGGGTAAGTGGCTGCAAAGAAAATATTGTGCATTGGCCCTTTTATAGGGTGGCTACATCTCTAGTTGTCTTTTTGGCATACAGAAATCTCACTGCTTTTTATAGTGTAATGTTTTTTTCGTTGCTTTTTTGGGTTCTGGTGCATTTAAGTGGAAACGTGGCTTGGGGTTTAGAGCCCACTCTTCTCAGGGGAAACCCCTTACACCTGAAATATTCCTATGGAACTTTTGCTGCCACTCATGGGAGCCCAGCTAGCCTTCTAGAGCCTCCTCACTTCCTACCAGTCTTAATGTAGCTTCTTCTGTAAGCCCTTGGTTATTCTTCAGTTAGTTATTTAGGATGATTTTTTTTCTAATTTAATTTTAATTCCAGTTTGGTCATGGGAGGAGGTTAGTGTATCTTTCACCTATTTTACTGCCATCTTGGATTATCTTTTCTTTGTCTTTAAGAAGAAGATCCTTTAACATTATTTGTAATGCTGGCTTAGTGGTGATGAACTCCTTTAGCTTTTTCTTGTCTGGGAAGCTTGTTGTTCTGTTATTCTATAATTCAATGATATTATTGTTAGATGCAGTAATTTTGGTTATTGGTTCTTGATTTTCATCACTTTTAATATTTCATGTTAATCTCTTATAGTCTGCCAAGTTTTTGTTAAGAAATCAGGTGACAGTATTATAGGAGCTCCCTTGTAGGTACCAACTGCTTTTTTCTTGCTGCTTTTAACATTCTGTCTTTGTCTTTAACCTTTGGCATTTTGATTAGGATGTATTTTGGTGTGGGCTTCTTTGGATTTGTGTTGTTTGGGACTGTCTATTTTTTCCCCAGATTATGGAAGTTTTCTGTCATTTTTCTTTTCAATCTCTTGCTCTCTTTTCTGTTTTCCAGCAACTGCATGACATGAATGTTGGTATGCTTGAAGTCTCAGAAGTTCCTTAAACTCTTCTTATTTTTAAAATTCTTTTTTTCTTTTTTTATGGCTGATCTTCCAAATAGCTGATTTGATCCTCTTTTTTCATCTTGTCTAGTTTTGATTCTCTAATGTATTCTTCATTTCTGACTAGTGCTTTCTTATGTTTTCTATCTTTCTTTTTTTTGTTGAAGTTCTTTCTAATTTCAATTAGTCTTCCTGTAAGTTTATTGAGCATCCTTACAACCAGTGTTTTGAACTCTGCATCTGGTCATCTGTTTGTTTCCATTTTATTTGTTTTTTTTTCTGGAGTTTTGTTTTGTTCTTTCTTTTGGAACTTGTTTATTTATTTGTCTCCTCATTTTGGCTGCCTCATTATATTTTTTTCTATGCATTAGGTAGAGCTGCTCTGTCTCCCAATCTTAGTAAAATGGCCTTATGTACTATGTGTCTTGTAAGGCCCAATAGTACAGCCTCACTGGGCACTCTAGTTGGGATCTTCAAATACATCCCCTGTGTGGCCTGTATATACACACTTATTGTGGTTGTGTCAATGGGAGTGATTGCTTTTGGCTGGTCAATGGGAGCTATTTACCCTTAGGCCAATTTTCTGGGAAGACTGGCCACAACCACCATGTAAGATCAGCTGTGCAGGGGCCGACCCCATGGAGTGGAACTCACTTTAGTAGTGCTTAGTTACCTGCTGTGTCCACCTCATGAGTGTGTCACTTGTGGGGGTGGTTTTGTGCTTTTTCATTGTGGTCTGAAGCTGTATTCAAGGTACACTGGTTTTGGGGCCTCCTGGGTGGTGCAGGCCAATGTCGTCCATTGCTTGTGTCCTGCCTAGGACCACCCAGAACAAGCTGCAAAGTGATCTGCAGATTGCTGCTACTTGTCCTGGGCTTGGAAGTGTCTGGGAGAGGGCAAACTGTGAACCAAATTTGGCAGATGCTAGTGCTGGTTCTGGGGCCATTTAGCAAGAGGTATGGGGCACATCAAGGCCAGATGTTTTTTGTTTGAGAGAGTTTAGAAAAGTCAAAAGCATGAGGCTGTTTGTATGGAAAAGCTACTGGAAACTGCTTGGGTGGACCTCAACTCTGTGGGAGGAGGGCTTAGTAAAAGAACAGTGGTCTCTGCCAGCGCTTCTGTCTTATACAAAGATGTCCCTACATTTCTCACCCTGATGTTAAACGATTTAGTTCCTTCCCTTATGTTCCTGGAGACTTTAGAGTTGCTGGAGCTCAGAGTGAGTCAGTCCAACAAACTTCTGCTGTGGGCCCTTTAAGAGGAATGACTGGAATTCATGCAGCCCTCTGTCTCAGCCACAATCCCCACTGGTTTTTACAGCTAAAAGTTATGGGGGCTTCTCTTCCTGGCATCTCTGGCCTGTGGGATCTGGTGTGGAGTTTCTTAGTGGGGACCTCAATAGCAGCAGAAATATCCCTCCTGATTTTTATCCACCACACATGGACATGGGACCAGCTTGTTCTGTTTCCCACCCCTCCTACCAGTGTGTTTGTGACCTCTTCTTTAATTCCTTAATTATAGGACTTCTGTTCAGCTAGATTTCAGGCAGTTCTGAATGATGGCTCTTCTGTAGTTTAGTTGTAATTTTGATGTCTGTGGATTTTTTAAGCCACTCATAATTTTCTTCTACAAGTGATTATTTTAACTGGTGCTATTATATGTTATACTATTTCTCCTGATTTCATGTTATTTCTCTGGTTTTGGATTTCATGTCACTATGTGTATGGGCTTATTTAGGAACTATTGCTTACTCAGACATCTGCACTTTTGAAAACTTGAATTGCATGCAACTTTGGGCAGTTCAAAGATTACTGGATTTTATTTGATATCTTTCTTAGTTGGTTTGCTTTTATTCTTTTGTTTCATTGATTTCTATTAAAGCTGCTGACTGTGCTTAGCTGGACATTTTTCTCTTGGCAATGAAACACAGCTAAAGGTGATTCTTATTAATTTGTCTTGCAGTTGAGTTGTTCATTTATCTGGACTTAATTTGAGATGATGTTTGGTCTCTCTAAAGAGGTTAGACTGAACATTTTTGAGTTATTTGCCAGAAATGCCCTTTCACAGGCTGACGTAGTGCTGCTATTTAGAGTGTGGGAATCTTGCTATAGAGAGTTGGTTTTGTGTGAGATTCTGGCTGGATTTTTATTTTTTTTTCTGCTCATAAATTGTGTTTAATGTTTATGTCATTTATAGTATGTTTTATCTCCTGAAAATGAATAATATATAACATTTGTAATTCTCTTTATTCTTTAATGATTTTTAAAGGGCCATCAGCTCAGAATGTGAGCTGTGTTTGTTTTACAGAAAATGTTGACTCTGGAGATGTAGATGTAACTGCTTTCTTTTGAGGTGAGTCCATAAAAATGCTTGGATTTTTAATGTAATGCCATATTCTCCAATTTTTTAATTGCGTCATTGTGGTTTTTAATACTTTTTCCCCTCTTGAGTAAATCTTCTGGGGTTTAGGATATTTCCTCTGTGTGTGTGTGTGTGTGTGTGTGTGTGTGTGTATGTACATCATTGTGGATGTAGTTAATGTCACTTCAAGCATGATACATTGGTATGATCATCAGAGCCTTCGCAGTTATAGACCCACTGGAGTGATGATAGTTTTGAAGACTTTTCATTTCTTTTCCATAAAAAAAAACTGTGTATCATGGGCAAGATGGTGTCTTGATACCCAATAAATCCTAATTTCTATCAATTTTGTAAAAACCTTTATTTTGATAGTTTATGTGAAGGTCATTATAGGCATGCATGAAACTAGTTGGGGAAAATAAAACATATGCATAAGAAACAATTGTCAAACAAAAAATACTTCTCTATATTGGCATCATCAAGTTGGGTATCATAAAACAAAGTGGTAATTCTGTGATAATGATATATCATTAGTGTAAACTTCCCTTTTTTATTTGGTATGCTTTTGCTGCATTGCAGAATACTGCCTAACTAAGAAATTAATTTACCTTCTTTTACTAAGAATGCATACTAAATACTATTATGCTATTATACTAAATGGTATTATACATACTATTATACTAAACAGTATAATAGTTCAGGTGCTTTTGATGCTGTGCAAATTAATCAACCAATTTTGTGCCTCTCTGTGGTAGAGATTGAGTGATCTAATTTCAAAGGTTATTGAGGTAGCAAACTGTATTAATCACAAAGACATTTTTGGTCTTTGGACAGTGTATGAACTGTTTATATTCATGGAAATATTTTGTAAAAGTTGTTACATATTAATGAGTGTCAGCACTTCAGTAATTACTTGATAGAACCACAGTGAGTTGATGTGTGATCTTGGGTAGGCACTTAGTTTCTCAAATCTTCATTTTTCTCAATAGTAATTAAAATAAGATAATAAGATTTACCTCTTGTAGTTCTCATGAGACTTAAATAACACACACAAAGCACCAGCACCCTGTAAATTACCTCTGTCAGTTGACTTTATGAAGTCCTTGGGCTAAGTATTAGTTTTTATTATTAGCAGGGAGGCCTCTTGCTGTATTGAAATTTATAGGAATCTCATTGGAGTCCTGCTACAGTATGTAATCTTGCATGTAGAAAAGTATCTTATTAGTTAGAAGTGCTGTATCCATACCCTGAGGGAAAAAGAAAAAAAAACCACCAAAGTGAAGTATCATTGTGAGAATCTAGAAGTACAAACCCTATTAAATGGTTGGTATGACTGTGGGAAAACTATTCAAGTAATAAGAAGGATTTTCATAATACCAATAGAAAAAGTTTAGTGACAAGCCATAAGAATGTAAAACTTTGGCTCGTTTGCTGAACACATTTCATTTAACTGTCACAGTGGAGGAAAGAGGCATGATAAAGGAAATGCTCAGAAAAGAAAGCACCCAAATAAAGGAAAAAACACTTACTAGAGAATTGGCTCTTTAATATGTTTCTGAATTAATGCTATAGAATAGAAAGAGACTAAGAAAATTCTTCAGAACAGAAGAGAACTCTCTTGTTCTGATAAAAGGAACCAGATAGTGAATCTGAAAACTTGAGTGTTAGTTCCAGTTTTGCTATTGATGGGCTTTACAGCTTTAGGTAAGTCCCTTAACCTCTTTTGGTTTTAGTTGTCTCATCTGTAAAGCAAGAATTCTTGCCCAAGACCCATTCAGCTCTAATATTCCATGCATGTAATTCTTAAATTTTGACATTTTATTGTGGAAAAATTTAAAGTCACATAAAAGTAGAGAGAATGCTATAATGGTTCTTAAGGCACATGTAACCCAACTCAATAATGACCATAGCAAATCTTATTTTGTTTACAATCCCACCTCTTTTTCCTCTCTGTAGTATTTTAAAAGCAAATCTCAGACTTTATATCCTTTCATTTCTAAATATTTCAGAATGTATCTGAAAGAAAAGGACACCCTTTTAAGTATAAATACCCAATATTATCCCATGCAAATACAAATCAAGTTAGTGATAAAAAGCAAATGACGATCCAGGTTCTGAGACCTGACTGAGATATAAAGTGGAATGACAGACCTTAACAATTCAATGGAACTGAACAAGATATTTATCTCCAAGCTCACATTTTTGCAGGTGAAATAATTGAGATCTAGAGAGATAAGTAACTTGCTCAGGGTCACAATTCGATGAAGAGTAGAAATAAAATGAGAACCCAGTTCTTAAGGATTCTAGTATTATATATAGTCTTTCCATCAAAATATACTCTTTTATAAGGTAGTTTAATAGAACTTACATCCTACAGGCTAAAAACAGTCATTATCTATTTCACAACGGGTGTACTATTTGAAGTAGCTACAGCTCCTGCTTGTCTTTATCTAAATAAAGTGAGAATAAGGAAAAAATAACTATAATTTGATAGTATCAAATATATAATTAGTATTCAGATTTTCCAACTTCTCTTGGACTTTCTTTTTATAGTTTATTAATTTGAATTAGGATCCTAATTAAATCTAATTATTTCAGTTGATTGATATGTTTATGAAATCTCCTTTAATTTATAATCCTTGTTCAGTGTCTTTTTTTCTTGCAATTTATTTGTTTAAAAAAACCAGTTTATTTTTCCCATTGGGTAGTTTGAAATCTGCTGCTTACATTGCCCTGTTGTTTATTTTTTTATTGTTTCTTATAAATTGACACATCTGTAGGCTTGCTCAGATTTTAACTATTTTTTTTGTCAAGAATATTATAGAAGGTAGTATGTAGTTCTAGTAGGAGCTACATGAGGGCTAGCTGTTGCTCTTTTTGTGGTGTTAACAGCCATTGATGATGATTGCCTAGATCTATTAATTCATTAGGAGTTACAAAATGATGATATCATAGTTCTGACATTCCTTCTTCATATAGTGGTTGGAAAATTTCTATAAAGGGAATCTTTCCCTTATCAACTATTTGATTACCCTGAGTTATAGTTCATTTATTAAAGGCAGGATAGATGCAAATTCTTTCCATCTACCAGGGTAATTTAAGATTAAAAAAATACTGTTATAAACTCACAGAATTTAACAAATTTGATGTGTTTCAGTCCATTGAAGCTATTATCTTTATTGATATTCAAAATGGTTTCATCTTTGGCCAGTAGGGGCCTTTTCAAGTTGACTTCTGCATCCTTTGATGACCAATAGTTTTTGATAGCTTCCATGATTTCTAGTATAACAAGTTAACTAGGTGCACTCTGTACATTTCCTGCCCCATCCTGGAATCAACCATTTCCCAAGTGAATCTTAATTCCTTTTAGTGGGAAATGGTATTTAGAGACCACAGTATGTATATTAGAGATGTTCATTGTTACTGGGTTAGTCTTTAATTCTAGGCCTTTTCAGTGGACAGATAAAATAAATATACTTAAAAAATAAAATGTATTATGAGTTAAAATAGTTTATCATTTTAATTCAGAAACAATCTACACACCAGAAAATGAACAGAAAAAGAAAAAAAAATCCAGATACATTTTGAAGGACTGTGAGGGGAGCTCTGCCCTCAGAGCCCCCTCGGCCACCAACAGATGAAAATAATGCTACCAAGACATGATCTGCTTGGGGAGGAAAGGTGGCTAGTCTCTCAGAGGAGAAGTGCCAAGAACCTTTTCCTCAATGGGCTTTTATTGGGTTCGTTTTGCACAGAAATACAGGTTAAGCTCATTAATCATTATCAGGCAGTAAGGGTCAAACAATATATAACAAGGAACTCTGAGGGCCTATTTTGAGTCAGGGTCAGATAGCTAAAGAGCTATAAAAATTTTTTTAATATTTTTATTTATTTATTTACTTTTAGAGAGAGGGGATGGGAAGGAGAAAGAGTGGAAGAGAAACATCAATGTGTGGTTGCCTCTCATGAGTCCCCTGCTGGGAACTGGCCTGCAACCTGACATGCGCCCTGACTGGGAATCGAACCATGATCGTTTGGTTCACAGGCCCACGTTCAATCCATAAAGAGCTATAAAACTTTGAGGAACAAACTCACTTCTTGCTTGGACCCTTATTTAATTGAGAGCATTCTAAAAAAAGCAGGTTTCACAGGATTTTACATATTCTTTCTTAGGCCTGATTGCCCTAGGGAGCCTGCCCTTTCCAGCACAGGGCAGTACCCACCACCAGCATTGTCTCAGGCTTAAGGCATTGTCTCAGGCTTACATCAGGCAGGGGTAGTAAGGCATCCAAGAGATTAGGAGACTTCTTGGAGACAGAATGAAGACTCAGGCTATGTCAGAATACCCGGGGAGCGTGGGTCCATCACCTTCTCTTTGCTGTAGACCCCTTGAGTCCTTCCTTGAGGGCCTCCCAAATGATCGTGTCTGGCTTAGGTTGCTCTCCCCCCTCTGAGGGGTCTTACCTGTCATTGACTAACCAACCAAGCATTGGGGGCCAGAGATGGATGAAGCAGAAGCAGCATTCCTGCCAGGGAGACAAGCTTTGTCTCCTTGGTGGCTCACTCAGCCTTAGCCATGGGGAATTTACAGCTCCTGAAACCAGGCAGAGTGGTTCCCAACAAAGGATTATGATATTTATTGTTAATATTTTATTGTAATTTGTTTTCTTTTTATGTAAATAATCTGTTGAATAATCTGTTGTTCTAGTTTCTGTAGCTGCTGAAATGATAGCACCTAGCTAATAGCCACGGTATCAACTTTGGACATACCTGTTTTATTTTTGAATTTATTACCAGGATAGGTTCTAGTCTGCTTGGAAACCTCCTTCTTTCTCATCCATAATAGCCCATTATTGCCTAGATTTTTATCTTTGTTTTCTTAAAAAAGATTTTATCTGTTTATTTTTAGAGAGAGGGGAAGGGAGGGAGAAAGAGAGGGAGGAAAACATCAATGTGTGGTTGCCTCATGTGCACCCCCTACTGGGGACCCTGGCCTGCAACCCAGGCCTGTGCCTGGACTGGGAATCCAACTGGCGACTCTTTGGTTCTCAGGCTGGCACTTAATCCACTGTGCCATACCAGCCAGAGCTAGGTTTTTATCTTAAAAGGACTGTGTTTACCAGACAGACTGGGGAGGTGGGGGGGGGGGGTCACAAGTAAAATGGAATGCACAGAGGCCCAGAGGAGGGAAAGAGCCTTGTATATTTGGGAAACAGCTATACTAAGTATGAGTCATTTTAGAGGAGTGGTAGGAGATGACATATGGAGTGGTTAGGGACCCGGGTACAAATGACTTAGTGTGTCATACTAAGGAATTATTATTTTTAGCCTGTAGGCAATTCAATAAAAATTTAATAAGGGAAATTACTTGATTGGAATTACATACTCAAAAGCCATTTATAGCCATACGAAGAATAAACTGAGGCAGGACACCAGTAAGTAAGCTATTGCAGGGCATAAAGTTTTAGATGGATCTGTGTTATTTGGCAGATCAAATAATGAGGAATTAATGACCAATTGGACATGGACATAAGCTGAAGGAGAGTCCAGGATAACTCTTAGGGTTCTGAATTTTTGCAAATGTATGGTGATATTTCATTCAGTGGAATAATGAATGTGGAGAAGAAATGGTCTGGGTTGGTGGAGTGTGAGTGTGACTGAGGTTGCTTAATGAGTTCTGCTTAGGACATCTTCAACTTGATCTACATTGGACTTTTGGTGGAGATATTTATACATGTACAAACAAACATCTTCATGTTTAAGGGCCCAAACTTAGGTTAAAATCCTTGCTCTGCTACTTCCTATTCATGTGACCTTGGACAGGGCACTTAACCTTCTCAGCCTCAGTTTTTATAGTTCTAGAAAAGAGATAATGATATTTAACTCATAGAGTTGTTGTGTGAATTATATAACCTCAGGGACAGAATTTAATAGAGTGCCTAATACACAATAACTTAATAAATAAATGTTGTTTTTATTCCAGATATGGGTGTTTCCAGTATCTTGTTTGGGCCATGGTATTGATGAAATACGCTAGTGAGAACACAGAGAATGAGAAGGGAGGGGGCCAAATATGGACTACTGGGGACTGTCAACAGTTGAATCTGGGAAATTTAGTTGTCTGGACCTTCCTCCTCTTTCCTTCCTGTACCCTAACCAAACATGTTATTTCAATTATTACTGGAGGAAGTACAATTTAATCTTTGCCTTCTAGCTAAAGTATGTGTCAAGTAAGATAATTGTTAATTCTATTTCCTAAGCTTATTTATTTACATTTATTTGTTTTTTCAACACACATTTACTGTGATACTGGTGGACATTGTAGATGCTGAAGGTATTACAAGGAATAAACACTTAGTTACAGCACTCATGGTGTTTACATTCCAGAGGAAAGACAGGTATTCATAAAAAATAAAAAATTATCACCTAGTGATAAGTGCTATATGGAGAAAAATATGATAAAATGGAAGAGCATTCCTGGGAGATTGTGTTTAGATTTAGTGGTCAGGGAAGGCTTCTTTGAGGAGGATATCTTTAAGGTCACATATTCGATGGTAGCCAGCCATTGAATGGAGGAAAAAACACGCTAGGTAGTGCAAATGCCTCAGAATGGGAATAAGCAGTTGGGCATGTTCAGAGAAGTATAAGAAGGCCAGCGGAACTGAAGGAAAAGGCCAGTGGAAAAATAGATGAGATTAGGCCAGAGAGCAGGCAGTCATCAAGTCATGAAGGACTCTGTAAACCAGGATAAATAGTTCAGATTATTCTAGATGACTTGGAAAGCCCCTAGAAAACTTTAGGCAGGAAAATAGTGCATTCTGATTTATATTTTAGAGAGATCATTGTCATCACAAGAGGCAAGCATGAAGTAGGGAGACCAGAAAAAAGAAGCTAATGAAGTAGTCTAGATGAAACATACTTTATTTTGTTTTCTTATTTTGGGGCCAAAAACCCATTACAAAGCTTTTAGTTGCTTGGAAGTCTCAAAGGTATCCTTGAGTTGATCCACTGCAAGAGAATTATCCTGATAATCGAGGTGCAGTGGGGCTGGAGCAGATAGATAACAAGCAGTGATTTTCAACTGTTTCTCAGCTAGGGGTGCTTGAATGGGGTTCTAAGAGTATAAGCATATGTTCGATTGTTTTTTCTAGGAAGAGTTCACAGCTTATTCCCAGTTTGTCAGAGAGAACTTTGACCTCCAAAGGAGAATATTGAGAACTGTCATAGGCATTATGAAAAACGAAAGCACTAATAGAGTTCCTGCTTTATTAATTGCTCATAAATTAAGGAAAAAAATGAAGTACAATGTTAGGCACAAGAAGAAAAATGAGTGAAATTAGAAGTGGGTAGGCCAGATCGTCTGGTATTCAGGGTAAATCAGAAGATACCATGATCAAGTGGGATTCATCCTAGGGATGTAAGGATGCTACAGTATTTGCAAATAAATAAATGTAATACATCATATAAACAAAAGGAAAGACAAAAATCACATGATCATATCAAGAGGTACAGAAAAAGCATTTGATAAGGTACAGCAACAATTTATGATAAAACACTCAGTAAAGTGGGAGTAGAGGGAGCATACCTCAACATAATAAAGGACATATCTGAAAGACCTACAGCCAGCATCATACTCAACGGACAAAAACTAAAAGCTTTCTCATTAAGATCAGGTATGAGATAAGGGTGTCTGTGTTCACCACTCCTATTCAACCTAGTATTGGAAGTCCTAGTGGCAATGATCAAACAAGAAAAAGAAATAAAAGGCATCCAAATTGGAAAGGAGGAAGTAAAACTGTCAGTGTTTGCAGATGACATGATAGTGTACATAGAAAATCCTATAGATGACACCAAAAAACTACTTAACCTAATAACTGAATTTGGCAAAACAGCAGGATACAAAGTCAATATTCAGAAATTGAAGGCATTTTTGTACACCAACAGCAAAATATCAGAATCAGAAATAAGGGGAAAAATCCTATTTGATATAGCAACAAGAAAAATAAAGTATCTGGGAATAAACCTTCCCAACGAGGTTAAAAACCTGCACTCAGAAAACTACACAACACTGAAGAAAGAAATTAAGGAAGACACAAAAAAATGAAAGCATATACCATGCTCATGGATTGGAAGAATTAACATTATCAAAATTCCATACTACCCAAAGCAATTTATAGATTCAATGCAATCCCTATTAAAGTACCAATGACATATTTCACAGATATAGAACAAATATTTCAAAAATTTATATGGAACCATAAATGACTCCAAATAGCTGCAGCAATTTTGAGAAAGAAGAACAAAGTAGGAGGGATCACAATACCTGATATCAAACTATATTACAAGTCCACTGTAATTAAAACAGTCTGGTACTGGTATAAGAACAGACACATAGATCAATGGAACAGAATACAGAACTGAGAAATAAACCCATGTCTCTGTAGTCAATATTTGACAAAGGAGGCAGAAGCATAAAATGGAATAAAAATAGCCTCTTCAACAAATGGTGTTGGGAGATCTGGACAGCTATATGTAAAAAAAATGAAGGTAGACCACCAACTTACACCATACACAAAAATAAACTCTAGATGAATAAAAGACTTACATATAAGTTGTGACACCATAACAGTCCTAGAGGAGAACATAGGCAGGAAAAACTCAGACATTCCATGCAGCAATATTTTCACTGATATGTCTCCTAGAGCAAGGGGTATATAGGAAAGAATAAACAAATTGGGCTTATCAAAAGCTTTTTATTATTAAAATAAAAGATTTTGCAAGGCTAAAGAAAACACTAGCAAAATGAAAGGGGAACCAACTGTATGGCAAAACATATTTGCCAATGATACCTCGGACAAGGGCCCAACTTGTTTGGGACTCTCTGGGCTTCCTGGAAGTCTATTTCCTTTGCCAGATTTGGGGATTTCTCCATTATTTTTTCAAATAAGTTTTCAATTTATTGCTGTTCCTCTTCTCCTCCTGGCACCGCTATGATTTGGATGTCAGAACATTTAAAGTTGTCTCAGAGGTTCCTAAACCTCTCCTCATTTTTTTAAACTCTTGTTTCTTCATTCTGTTCTGGTTGAATGTTTATTTCTTCCGTCTGCTCCAAATTGTTGATTTGAGTACTGGTTTCCTTCCTTTCACTGGTGGTTCCCTATTTTTATTTGTTTCAGTTTTCATAGGCTTCACTTTTTCCTCTATTTTGTGACCATACTCAGCCATTTCTGTGAGCATCCTAATTACCAGTGTTTTGAACTCTGCATCTGATACCTTGGCTATCTCTTCATCACTTAGTTGTTTTTCTGGAGTTTTGATCTGTTTTTTCATTTGGGCCATATTTCTTTGTCTCAGCACACCTGTTACATTATAAGATGTGGAACCTTATGTATTCTCCAGGTTGGGGCAATGAATGTCACTGCATTGTGGCACTGTATATAGTGGAGGGGTCAGAAAGAGAACAGTGCTGCTTGCTCGGCTCTCAGCTGGTGTTTAGTCACTTCCCCTGCTACCTAGAAGCAAATTGGGCCCTTCTGGTGCTGATTCAAAGGTGCATGGATTTGTGTATGTTCTAGGATCACATTGGTCTTTCCAATGAAGTCTCCTGTGAGGCTGGGAGTTTCTCCTGCTGTGCAGTCCCCACAGGTTTTCACCACTAGAGGTTTTGAGGTTTTATTTCCCTGTGCTGAAACCCTGGGTTGCAGTCTGTCTTGTTCCCCAGTTTTTCATTCCTGTTTATGTGCACACAAATGTGGGACCTCCAGCCTCTGGCTCACCTATCTGTTACTCCAGCCTCCAACTTGCC
>PVKM010006861.1:0-43086 GCA_004027735.1 Carollia perspicillata | reverse complement strand
AGAAAAAAAGAGCTCCTACCCTATGCAACAGCATGGAAAGAACTGGAAAGCATTATGCTAAGTGAAATAAGCCAGGCAGTAAAGGACAAATTCCATATGATCTCACCTTTAACAGGAACCTAAGCAACTAAACAAACAAGCAAGCAAAATATAGTCAAAGACATTGAAATAGAAAAGGGGATGACAGTCTCCAGAGGGGGGAGGGGAGGGAATTTCAGGGGCAAAGGGAAAGGGATAACAGGAACAAGTATACAGGACAGATGGACAAAAACTAAGAGGGGTGGAAATGGGAGGGAGGTGGGGAGCACTGGGGGAAGGTCTGGGATGGGAATAAAAAACAGAAAACTGTACTGAAAAACAATAAAAAAAAATATTCCAGTTAATGTTAAGGACAATAGAAATAGGTCAGGTACTCTATGTTTAACATTATTTCTAAAGTGCCAATAGAATACAAAAAAAAAAAATAGAGTGGAATGATTCAAATGTCAAAAAGGAGGAGGTAACATTTTCATTCAGAGATTATGTGATTTCCTTCTACACAATACAAAAGAGTTAACTAAAACTACCAAAATGGATAAAAGGGACGCTAAGAATACTACTATAACACGTGACATCACTTGTATAGTACTACAAAGCAAAAGTGAAAACTGAAAACTTTTTCTGACCCTCAGATTAGCCATTTATAATACATTTTAGTGCTTATACTAACACAGTTGTCCCACTCTTTTCCCCTTTGTCATGTTTTTCAAAAGAGTAAAAATGTGAAAATAAATGAATAAAATTTAGTGAGGACCTTTGATTTGGTGAAGACTCTTACTAAAATACTTTCCCAAAGAGATTTTCTGGCTTTCCTATACTTATTTGGTGGATCCCATCAGATTGTGGATTTAAATCTGCCAAGTTCAATATCCTACTCTAATTTCTTAAAAATCCATCTTTTCTAGTTAAGTACTCCTTAGATGTCTTCATTTTCATCACCAGCACTAGCAATGGTTTATTTCTCCCAGAAGAGACATTTTTCATAAATATACTAAGGTTTTATCACCTCAGAACAGCTACCGCATCTGAGAGAACAGGGCTAAGGTGAGTCGCAGAGGAGGAGAAGCCAGCGGCTTCCCTCCGTGCTATTGTGACCGGCTGCCGTAGAGCAGGCTCTCAGCGCGCACAATTCCAATTCATGCCACCACAGAACTGCAGCTTCTACTGTGACATAAACCTCTGAAGTTGCTTACAAAGACCATAAACCATGATATTACATCCTTGAATCCCCAGGGTCTGCTGAACTGCAAATAAATACACTAATACACATCATCCAATATGAGGTTAGGTTCATCATTTTTATAGAGCCTTAAAACATTTCACTTTGGGTTACCTAGATTAACTCACTTTAGCTAAAAATATCCCACAGCATGGATGTTATTGCCACCTATTAAAAAGTGTGTGTTATATCTGAAATTTGTGAGAGATTGCATACTCCAATAATGTAAGATAAGTGCATTCAGCAATGAATAATGTATGGGCATCTTCACAATAATATTGTGTGGCAGACTATAGATCATCTAACATTAAATAATTCATCCGCTTAGTGCCCTTACATCGTAAGGGTTACGAGTCCCATTTAACACACAAGGAAGCACAGACACTAAGAGGTTAACTGGCCTTTTCGGGGCCTCATGGGAAATTGTTGGTAGACAGAGGGTGAAAGATCAAAAATCCTTGGCTTTGAGTCATTTTCTCTGCTCCTTGGATTTTGTTTTGCTATGATTAGAACATTTTCTTACTTTAGATGGTGGAATATTTTTGACCCGCTATGAAATACTGAAATGTATTCATAAGCATAAGCATGCAGCCACACACAGACATACATTCTCAAAATAAGAAGATAGAAAATCATTTAGAACCAGTGTAAGCAACTTGAAATTATATATAATTATTACATGTGGAAAGAGATTCCTCTTAGCCTTAGAAATCTTAACCATGTCCCCCAGTAGTAAAGCTGATGCTCAAGCCCTAGTGTGCTCAAGACCCATCGGCCTGGGATCTTCATTACTAACAGCACTAGGTAATCCCAAAGGGAATTAATCCATGGGCCGTATTTTAAGCAACACTGCAGGATAGCATAGTGCTTAAGAGTTCATGATTTGTTTTGGGTAGACCTGGGTTAAAAATCTCTTTTCTTTTCTTTTTTCTTTTTGGTAATTGAACAATAAATTTTTTTTCAAAATCTCTTGTTTATATTGGGTTCCCTCAGAAGCAGACCATGTACTGGATTTGACTGCCAGTTTATTTGGGAGGCCATTCCAGAAGGAAGGGAATGAAGGTAATATAAAGCATTAATAGTCAACCAATCACTGTGAACCATGAGTTCCCAGGCCCACTGCTGACCTCTGGATGACACCCATGTCTCAGAGCTGCCCCACCCTAAAGCAAGAACACCAACATATGTATCCACTAATTCCTTTTTGTCATTTGTTGAAACTGCTCCCAGAGCTTCTACACCTTATCCCCTCAGCCTGTCCTGTGTGGGCTTCACATGCTCTGATGGCCAGAAATAGCTCTCAGGCAGTCACAACTGCATGGGAGAAAGACAGGAAGTAGTACCAGATGAGAAGATGGCAGGAAAAAGAGACAAGTGAAGGAAGTGTGACAATAAAAAATTACTAGGTAAGATAAAACTTACCAACCCAACTTTAGAAAACCACTAAGGTGTTGTGTTTTGTTTTGTTTTTTTGAAAAGGTAAATACTGACCATTTCATTCAGTGCAAAACCGTAATATTACTATTTGCCTGGTTCTCCTGGGCTGAGAAGCAGATGGCAGATACAGCATCCGGCTATCAGACACCCCTTTGCCTCCTCTACCTGCACTTGCTGTATTAACCTCAGCAGACCAGGATGAAAAGACGGCCAGTGGGCCAGCTGGTGCACAGGGATTCAGGGCAGGACCACTCGGAGGATGAAGGCCCTGCCCTTGGCTTTACAGTCGCTTGAACCAAGCCAGGCTACAGAGCCCAGTAGCTCTTTGGGTGTTCATCCTCTCCACCTAAATTGGGTTTATCCCCTTCCACCACTCTTTTCCATGTCTGGAGAGGGAGACACTCAGCGGTGGCATTTTACTCTTAATCTTTATTTTCTACTTCTGTCTCTTTTGTTCACTGCTCAGATCACAGCCAACTAGCTACATAATTCTGAGGGTCCACTATGAAATGAAAATGTGAGTCTTGTTCAACAAGCAGGAAAAACTGCTGTTAAAGGTACTAACTTGGTTTTTCTCTTTTTCTGTCTTTTTTTTCTTGGTGTACCATGTAGCTTTTAATTTTCCTTTAACATTGTGCTAAGTAAAAAAATTTTTTTAATTATTAACATGAATGTTACCATTAATTTTTATATTATACAATACAGATTTAAAATACAAATATAAGAGAGTTTAACCTGTATGGGGACTCAACAAATTTACACAATTTGTATTTTGCGGTTTGCCCTCACATATGTGTTTTGTTCTTACCAGGACAGTGAAAATGCTGCACAAAATGAACTCAGCTTCTAAATTTTACTTCTTGATACACACAGTCTCTGTGTTTGGTTTACTGATGAGTTAGAGGAGGCTGAAAGTAAAGGGAGCTCAGGGTTGCCCTTGCCATTCCTTCTGTGTCATCATTTTCAATGCAGATCGTTGGCTGCTACTGGCAAGTAACACAAATAAGAGTGGATATAACAGGGCTCCTTGGTTATTAGAGTTCCTTAGAAGGAATTGCCTTTTCCTGAGTTCAAAGCAAGTTTTAGTTCCAATGGAATGTGGTGCTTGGGGCTGTGGTCTCCCTTGCTTATTCAGTCATGGACATAAGCAGCTCACCTCACACTCACTTTTAGTAGAAGTGAATTCCCATGCATTCTGGGTTCCCCCACCCCGAATTGTGTGCTCATGGGGAACACTGTATACAAATAGGGAGAGAGGCCACAGGGTTAGCCTTTCTCTTCCTCTTATGCTTATGCTTCATTGCCCATCAAATTTCAATTGTAAAACCCAAGCTCAGAGATAAAAGTATTAAAAATTTCCAGAAGGCCATGACAGAGCAGTCAACTGAGCACAGGGCCCTTTGGAACAGGGGGCCTTGTGAGACTGAATGCCCATGATGTGGTCCCTGACCACAGCCTTACACAGGGTCATTACGGAACATGAGAGGTCAGACAAAAGTTTCCATAAACCCCAACCCACTGTGTCCCTGAAAGCAGCATCGTGTTGCTAAAGAACAGCTTTTAGGAAATAGAAAATCCTTTAGATACTTCTATATGACTTTTTATAAGTGATCACTCTGATTTAAATTCATATAAATGAAAGTGTTGTACAATGCCAGTTAGTTTTGTTTAGAGATATTTTGTTGCTAGGAGCTTTACCAAACTTTTGGGCTCCAGCCAGGCAAAAATTATACTTGGGCTGACTCCCAGTTCTGAAGATTGTGGACCCAAGCCCAAAGGTCAAGATCAAGGACTAGAGACTGGCTGCTGTGGACTATTAGAATTGAGAAAGTGACCTCAGCATTGAAGAAACTTTAAAGTTCATTGATTTGTAACACCTCATTTTCTACCCCTTTGAGCTCTCACGAGGAGAATCCATTTCAGGATGGAAGGCAATCCATTGCACATTGAAGCTGATGTTTTAAACTGCTGGTTAAATATGAAGAAGATAATGCTTAGGTAAATGCAAGATTAAGCAGTTTAGATCTACTCAAGGGAATCTCGCCATAAAATCACAGCTCCGGGGAGACTAGTGGCTAATCACGCACTTGAGCGTTTTACAGATGACCTTAGATCTAACGCCAGGTCCACGACTCTACAGGAACCATACCAGCTTGTATTTCACTCGTGTTTGTCACAGAGGTAATATCTCCTGAGTCCCTTAGGCACCGTCTGTCATTCGGCCTAGGAATATTAGGACAGGGACCATAATATTCCCAACATCCCTGGAACACAAGAGAAAACTATCACTCAACTATAAAATTCAGGTGATAAGAATGATTATGCAGAAGGCACAGGTTTGGGCAATGACAAAGTCAGAAGTAAATCCCAGGTTTCCTGCCCTCCAAACCCTTGCTCTTCATTTAAATATATTTTGGTCAGTATTTTAGGTGATTTTTTTCTGCGGTCTTTTTACAAGGTCTGTGGAGTTGATGCATACTGTCACATATGTTTTAGTAATGCTGATGTTAAATTTTGCATGTGTTTTATTTTATTCCCTTAGTAATCTTAAAAGTAGGAGAAGAATTATTTAAAAGGGAAAAGAGATTATTATTTCAGTTTAAGAGTCCCAACAGAATGGGAAAAACTTGGAGAGTGTGAAGAGTTCTGTGTCCCTGCTGAGTGTGACTCAGAAGCCACCCTTGGTTTTACACGGTTTCTAGCTCTAACTTTACTTTTCTCTAGCCTTTTTTTCAGGCTTGCACAGCAGCTAATCCTCATAAAGGAGAAGCCACACATGAAATTGAAACTCCAACACTTTGGCTACAATTCCTACGGGAAAACCTCTTCTGCCTCCCCATGACGATATTAAATGGACTACATGGAATAGAGTTAAACTTACCCCTTCGACATCCCCCTTTGGATAGAATCCAGGCATTAACTAAAAATGTGTAGAAAATCAGGTGTGACCAGACATAGATTATCTGGAATATACTTCTGCGGTGTCTGCAAGTAACACTGCATGGACGGAAACATACTACTAGGGGGAAAACCCTAATACAACCATATCTAATATAGCTATCTAATTCTTGTAAATATCAAGCTATGTGCAATGTATACAACTACACTTGTAAACAATTTCAAACAAACCCCATGAATAAGGCCACATTTTTTGTTTTATGCAAAAAAGGGGTCAGATATTAGAAGGCTCCTCAAATTTCCCCCAAAGCTAGAAATAAAAAGTAAGAATTTATTTATTTTATTTTCTCCCCAAATAGGAATAAAAATAATAATCTTATTTTCTTACCAAATACGAAAACAAACAAAAATTTTCTCTTCAAGTTTGTTGTTTAGAGAGAGGTCTGGAAACACATACAAGTGGACAGTGTTGTGTGTGTATGAAAGAGAGAGAGAGAACGTTTAATATAAAAAGTGGAGAAGGAAATTGGGAACGCAAATTTAGTGTAAAAGATGTAAATCTACCAATAATATGCTTAATTTTACTAGAAAGCCGAGAAATGGGTGTTCAAACCATAATGAGATATTATTAGATCGGCAAATATTGAAAAGGTGGACAATAGTGGATACTAGTGAGGAGATAAAACAATAGAAACTAATACAATGCCTATCTGAGTATATATTAGTATAACCACTTTCAAGGACCATTTTATCATGTCTAGTAAAGTTGAAAATATACATTTGTAACCAAGATAAAAGCCACCCATATATCTGTCAATAAGAAAATGAAAAAGATAAATGAAGTGCTCATTATAAATGAAAACAATAGACTGGAACTATATTTATTAATGTGGATAAAGCTTCATATTGTGAAAAAAGCAAATCACAGAAAATTATATACAAATTATCTTTCATGGAAAGTTTGTGAGCATTCGAGGCAATACTGTGCACTAATTTTACAAATAAATGCTTGAGAATAAACACCATGTGACTCAGGATGGAGATTCCTCTCCGGAGCCTAGGGAAATGGGATTGGAGGTAATACAGAGAGGCTTCAAATTTATATGTCATTTTTTTATGCTGAATAATGAATCATAAGTTTTCATCATATTATTAGCATATCTGTGAATCTTAAATAATGTCTTATAAATATTAAAAGCCCTACTCATACTATAGCAAGCATATCACAGACCCCCTGCTACAGCATAATAGTGAGGGGCTCGTTGGTAACATCCTGGTTTTCAGGGAAGTTCTGCCCTGCATGATAAATCTCCCCTGTTAGTCAAGAAAAATGGCTTTTTACTGAGCACTCTAACACTTGCAGCAAATTACTAGAGCTATCAAGTACTGCTACTCTGGAAGAAAATGATGATTTTTTTTATGTAAGAATGTATTTGGGAAGTGTTTTAGAAATGGTCTACTTTTTGACCACATTCATATAATCAAGGGTACCTAAGCAACGCATTGACTTTGATGATGCAAGGTGATGTTCAACCTATAAACTAGCAAAGATATCACTAAATCTATTTAAGGACTTAACCTAAGTCCGAGTTTCCTATTTCCTGACAAAATAATGATGATAAATGGCTCAGAGCCTTCCCTAGAGCGCTTCAGACCCTCTGGAAATGCAGCTTTCGTATCAAGGAATGCTCTTCCCTATCCCACTCCAAGATCAATACAAGAATTCAGCCTTGGATTTCACATTAGGTGGCTCCTGGCCGCCTGTTTCAGGCTCCACGTCTCCCCTTTATGTAAACAGGGCTGTGTTGTCTTCTGGGTGGTGTCTCTCTCCAAGGACAGACTTATATTTCTCATTAGTTTGCAAAATAGCCTAATGCACTGTTTTCAGCTGGAATTCCCAGCACTGAGTGAGTCACACTGAAGACCCCATTGAAGCCAGTCTGAGCTGCTTCCTTGTGTTTACAACCACAGAAGATCAAGAGGTTAATATTTAAAGCCTGACCTGCACTCCAGATACATCCATGGGACCTACAGGTACTTGATCAGCCTAGGGTTTACTGGAGTGCTCCCTTCTTTTAGTAACAAACTATTACAACCCACCCAGGAATGATGACTGAAAACAAGAGCCTGAAGTTACAATAAAATCAGAGTTCCTGTGTTTGTCTGTGAGGCCAGGCAGGGACATTAGAGCCACTCAAGAAGCATTAAATAAATCATGTCCTCTTGCTCAGGTGCAGAGGGACCCAGCACTTCCTCTGCCGGGCCCAGCTGATCAACCTCTACACAAATCTCAGCAGGCACTTCTGCCCCAGCAGGGGCTGTGGCTGGGATGAAATCATGAAGGGCCTGAGGACAGCACCCCCTCTCCCCATTCCCATAGCAACTGTCGTTCTCACAGGAACAGCAGAGATTTCTTGGATTTGAGATTTTTCTTGGAATGTCCTCTGGGATGGAAATGCCTTATTGAATTTCAAAGCTCCAAGTACTGAGACTCAGGGGAGTCTTCCATTGTGCCAGGTGGGAAAACGAGCCATTTTCTCTTTATTGGGAAACAAGCCTTGGCTGATGGGTGGAATTTCTAGGTTGGCATATTTTGCTCAAAATAATGCAGAATTCTTCACATAAGTTGTTCTGCTTAGTCATGAAGTGGCCCAGTTCAGAAGTTCAAGTATTCTCTGACATTGTAGTAATTGAAGCAGAGGACAGGTGACTACGGCAATAATGAAAGATGAAACAGAAAAAACTTAATTGAGTGAGGTCTCTGACAACACTGAGATCATATCTGAATTTCTTCCAAAGCTTGAATTGGCTGTATTAGGTTCATGACTTGTAGTAGTATCCACTCATGCAAACCAATGCCTAGAAGAAATGAAATGAATATACGAAAATGTAAAGACATAGCATAGGGTGGGTAGAAAAGCAGGGCATATGGGACTGGGATTGGGTGGGATCTGGCTTCTTCTTTGTTACTAAGTAGCTGAGTAACTTTGGACTAGTTGTTTGAACACTCCAGCCTAGGTTTCTTTGTGCTGTAAAAAATAAAAAAACTGGACTAGATTTTTTTCAAATGCCCCTCCTTACTCTTGAAACTTAGGACTCACGTTTTTGACAAGATGAAGGAGAGAGAGATTTGGGGCCATATTATGAAGAGAAATTCAACATTACTAATTTCTGAAGATCAGCATGAATAAAAAAGAGATTTCAGTTAGAGGTAGGAAATAATCAAAGTAGTAAATTTCTCTTCACGAAAGGAGGAATACGTGACAAGTCCAAAACTTTTATTTTTTTTCTTTGGACTTTTCCAAATGAAAAAAAAAATGGTTACATGCCAGTCAGTTCTTTCTTCTTGTAGTCTCTTTCTTTGTATTCTTGACAGCATCTTAATATCATCTGAAGAGGCATGAGGTATGGGTACATAAGTGCCCAACTGTCAGTTAGTGAAATTCTTTCCCATTTTTATTTTAACCCATACAACATAGAACATGGGATCCTGAGAATAACTCACCCTAATGATGGTTCTGATATTCTCTCCTAGTGTCTCTAGAGTTCATTAGAAGAACACAAGAGCAGAGAATTCCAACACCAGTTAAGTAGGGTAGTAACACCTGGTGTTGTATGTAGGTGATCAATCTATCCTTCTGAGGGGAGAGAAAAGTATCTTTCTTGTTTTTCTCCAAAGAGCAAGGGACTGCTTCTGAGTTCCTACTTTTTAGTTCTAGCTAGGGCCTGCTCACAAGTTCAATAACCTCTCTACAAAGGGCCTATATTGAAAGAATAAAATGTTTCTGTTAATGCTATGATTTGCAAAGTCACAAAACCCCAGAAGTCCTCAAAGCTCAGAAGGGGTCGTATTTTGGTTACACAGAACAAATATGAAATTGGATTTATTTCACATCATAAAAACCTATGATAAGGAACTTAAACATGAAATGTATGAAGCATATGTGACAAGTGAAAAGTTTTCCATTTCAGTGCCTTCCACACATGTTGTCTTTATTGAACTTAATATTGTATATGATATCTGGAATGGGAAATTAAGCCACTTCAGTACTGTCATTTGTATTTTATAATTAGGAATAGTGTGTAATATATGGACATTTGTGCATTTTTTTAAAGAACCTATAATTTTGAGCCAAATAAAACCCCCAAATAGTACAGATTTGAGTTAACTCAGCAGCTTGTGAGTTAAGGAGGAAAAATTCAATGTCAAATGCTATTTAATTTAACAAACATGAAATGTTTCTCCCCTGCAGTGGTGATTTCTGGGATTTCCTGGTACTTATATTTCACCTCAAATTATTCCCATATACCATACAAAAATCAGCATTAGCTTTAATATTTCCAAAGTTATAAGTCTATTCTCTGGCGCATCTAATAAGCTTTAGAAATATAAATTTCTTCAAAAACAAAAATCTTTAGAGTAATGAGGAAAGACTTGTAACTCACTAAACAACAAACACATAACATTACAAACTGTTATTTGCATTAAGTTTATTAGAAAATCATGTAGGACAGCTCTTTTAAAAATTTATTGATTTAACTCTTAAAGAACAAGTTTGCTACCATAAGAGCCTTAAGTTTATAAAAGACAAGAAGTTCAAAATACTTTTCCCTTTATCTAGTTATGTAGCCTCAGTGTATGTGTTGATTTTTAAGATACCCTTTTTCTTCTTCCTCTCTTCCATTTCCTAAACTATTATTGTGCATAGCAGTGAAGATGTTATTACTTGCGTCTTCTTTTCCTACTGAGACTCTCATTCTCCTCATCATTAGGAAATAGAAATTTTATTCACTGAAGACTGATCTCTAGCAAAAAGGATATGAAGAGAAAGTCTATTGTACTCTGGAGATTAAACAGTGTATTTTCTTCAAAAATGGGAGATTCTTTGTTTAGGTCATCAGAAAACAAAACAAACACTAAAACATTGCTGAGTGAGCCAATGTAAATGCCACAAACTTAGAGAGGTTTGGGGAGAATTTTTTTGGTGGGAGGGGTGTTTTTTAAAACAGCCACTTCAACCTCCCCACTCACCCTCCAAGTATCCTTTTGGTCTCTCAACTGTCCGCATCCATTGCCCTATGTTTTCTCTTAAGCCTCGATAAGAACCTAAAACTGTATTTTGGATTCATCCTGGGGTGTAAATGGTAACAACATAAAGCATTTACTATCTGGAAAGCCATTTGTATTTAATGAAGGAAAAAAGCTTTGTGTTAAAGAAATGCCTTTTTCCTGAGAATATCTAGTTCAGTCGTGGTGGTGTGATTTGTCAGAGAATCGAGCCTTCTAGTCGCTCGCTCTCTGTCAACCATTAAAGCCACCTATGCATGAGGCCAGCTCAGAGCTGGACTTCTTTTCACCACAGAGACAAGGTTCAAGGTCTGACCATTTATTTACTATATAATGCATTAATTTCATCAAGGTCAGTGGGAGTGAGAAATTGAGAAAGAGAGAGAGTTGGAGCAGGCAGGACAAGTCCCTTTGGTGTGGCAGGAGTCAAAGACCTTTCCAGCCAATGCATTAAAGATACCTACTTTAAGTGGCAAGCTACTACCCTTCAGAATGTCTTCTGAGTTCATGTAGGTGACCCTCTCGTGGCCTGTAGAAGCCACCCTAAAGTAAGTTGCGGAAGAAAGGGGACGACCTCTATATCTCCCGCTCTTCCCTTTCCTGTTCCACGTGGAGCTAGCAGCCCGACTGACCCATCTGGAATGTGAGAACTCTTACTAACAATTTCGCAGGGTTGGCAACCATAACTTTCTGAATTCTTTGTCTTAGCACTGCATTTACAATCTAGTGATGTTTCTAGTAATCAAGGAACACATGCACGTGGCCAACAGTAACAAAGGATGGAAACTTGTGTTTTCTGAAAAGGCAAAGGAGGAAAATCCTTTGATTCTTTAGTGCTTCCTGGAGAAAATCCTTTTCTGTGCTTCAACCTGTTGTCAAGTCCCAAGCCAAAAAAATAAAGATGAGATATTTTAGCTTTGTCCTGCTCCTAGCTAATTTGATGTGCTCTGTGGTCACTGACGTGTAACCGGTTTAGTGGTGAAGCTGCCCGAAAGTCCTGCTCTCAGAAGCAGGTAACGAAGGTGCTGTTCTTTGTGGCTTGATGGCAGGAGGAAACCTGCACTAAAGATGTCAAGCCAGGGGTGGTTTGTCATTGTGAAGGGATAAGTGAAAAGAAAGTATGCTGATCACTTATCCCTCATGGAGAAGAGGTCAAGGACACATACTTTCTCTGAGAGATCCAAGCCTAGCAGAAGACCAGGTTGCTTTGGAGTGGTTGATCTCGGAGAGCAAGGGACTTCTCCAACAGTCCAAGAAGAGGACAGGAAAGCAGCACCCTGGAGCTTCCTAACACGACAGAGGTTTCTCTCAATTTCAGCAGCACTCCTGGAATCCTGCAGCACCACTTCTTAACATGACCTTTTGTAATGTGAAGCCTTAAAGCCACAAAACCACTACTAAAACCTCTATAATATTTTGGCACAAGAAGGTAAGCTCAGGAGAATTTTTATCCTTAAGTCTATAGTTTTCTGGCTTTGGCTAGCTTAGCATTATCCATAAAATATCTGGAACACATTTTTGATCACTCAGAGTTTAAAGATCTGGGGCTAAACCAACAGAAAGTGCCCTTTGGGAGATCATTTCATGTGTCGGAACCCGGAAAATCATGAATCTCTTTTAATTAAAGTTAGTAAAACAAAGTGTCCAAAAGCAGTGGCTCTCAGGATCTTCTGTAATCTTATAATCTGTCAGCTGGTCCAAAATCCAAATTATCATTGCATGTATAAAGTGCAGTATAAATCCATATGTAAATCTTACCCAAACTTTTCAAAGACTTATCTGATGTCCACTTACCTTTTCTTTAAGGTGTCCATTGCAATCCAGTCGATAAAATTCTACATTATAATCCTTGTCCTCACTGTTTATTCTCATCTCTAAACTTCTGCAGCATCACCTGTCTACAAATATTTGTCAGTCAACAAATATTTGAAGGTGGACATAGAGATCAGCCTGGTTATTTTGAATAGAAAGGGATTGGATACAGAGATGTCGGTGCTCACAGAATCATTGCAAGGGTTAGGAAGATTGGCTTTAAGCTGAGCATCTGGGAGTCCCCCAATAAGACCTCCTAAAGGGCCCATCGGAGGAGAAACAGCTCCATGACATCCACAACACACAGAACCTGGGGAACTGCTAGGTTTTAATTCCATTTGGGTAGCTGAAAGTCAGATTTCTGGAAGGCATTGCTACCTCCTCTGCAACTGCCTCTCACAGCCACAAATTTGGTGACTGGACACTGCAATGTGGCCACAGAAAGACCCATGCCCACAACCTGGCTTCTAGCAAAACCAAGTGAAGCAGCAATCAAAAAGCTCCTGCTCCACTCTGCCTTCCAAGCCTGTTGTAATGCCTCTAATCGGAAGACTCTAATTTGCACCCAGAACTCCAGTTTTGAAAGACTCTGCGAAATGTACTTTTTAACCTTCTTGTTGGGAACCGCTCCATCTGGTTTCAGGAGTTGTAACAGCTCCCCGTGGCTAAGGCTGAGTGAGCGACCTCCGGACTGTGAGCCACTGAGGAAACAAAGCTTATCTCCCTGGCAAGAGCGCTGCCTCTGCCATTTCTAGCCCCCAACGCTTGGTTAGTTAGTCAGAGTCTATGGGTAAGACCCCTCAGAGGAGGGGAAACCTATGCCAGACGTGATCACTTGTGGAGGCCATCAAGAAAGGACTCGGAGGCTGCAGCAAAGTGAGGGCAAAGGATCCTCAACCCTTGCCCCCCCCCCCCACCCGGCTATTTTGATGTAGCCCGAGTCCCTTTCCATCTGGGAGAAGCTCTGGGAGAAGCGCTTCCTGGCTCTAATCCACTTAAGCCTGAATCTTGACGGGGAGGGGGTGCAGCCCTCTGCCAGCTAGAGCAGTTTGGGGGGTAATCAGGCATAAGAAAGAATATGTAAAATCCTGTGAAACCTGCTTTTGTTTAGAATGTTCTCAATTAAATAAGGATCCAAGCAAGAAGTGAGTTTGTTCCTCAAAGTTTTATGGCTCTTTAGCTATCTGACCCTGACTCAAAATAGGCCCTCAGATTTCTTTGATATCCATTGTTTAATCCTTGCCGACTGACATTGATTGATGAGCCTTACCTGTATCCCTGTGTGGTACAAACCTAATAAATACCATTGAGGTAAGGACTTGTGGCCTTTTCTCCCTTGAGAGACTAGCCCCTTTCCTCCCCAAGTAAATCATGTCTTGGTAGCGTTATGTTCATCCGTGGTGGACGGGTGGGACTTGTGCAGAGTTTCCCCCACACCTTCTCTACTCTATAGCACAGAAAAGCATGCCAGTGGCAATGAGCGATGTAGGGTAGATGAGCGTCAACTCACCATAGCAACCATAAACATGTTACTACTAATTACAGTTTGTGTCTACTCTCACATTTCCTTTAAAAAAATTTGGGGGACTTCTGGCCAAGATGGGGGCATTGATACATACATTTTGCCTCCTCACATAACCAAACGAATGACAACAACCAATTTAAAAACGAAAAGTAACCAGAACTGTCAGAAAATCAAACTGTATGGAAATCCAACAACCAAGACGTTAAAGAAGAAACATTCACCCAGACTGGTAGGAGAGGTGGAGAGGACTTGCAGCAAGGCAGCAACTGGAAGACCAGGGCAGGTGGTCCCACATTTATGTGCAGATAAATGTGGAGGAACAACTGGGGAGCAAGACAGACCACACAACCCAGGGTTCCCACTCAGGGAAATAAAGCCTCAAAATGTCTGACTAAAAAAACCTGTGGGGGTTGAGGCAGCTGGAGAAACTCCCCGACACTCAGAAGAGTTCGTTGGAGGGACCCACAGGGTCCTAGAATGTACACAAACCCACCCACCAGGGAATCAGTGCCAGAAGGGCCCAATTTGCTTGTGGGTAGTGGAGGAAGTGACTGAAACCCAAGTGTCATTGTTCCCTCCTGGACCCCTCCTCCACATACAGTGCCACAAAGCAGCAACTTGCGGGTTACTCCCCCCAATGAATACCTAGGTTCCGCCCCTTATACACAACAGGTGCACCGAGACAAAGAAACATGGCCCAAATGAAAGAACAGATCAAAGCTCCAGAAAAAATACTACTAAGCAACGAAGAGAGAGCCAACCTATCAGATGTGGAGTTCAAAACACTGGTAATCAGGATGTTCACAGAAATGATTGAGTGTGGCCACAAAATAGAGGAAAAAGTGAAGGCTATGAAACGTGAAATAAAGGAAAATGTGCAGGGAACCAACAGTGAAGGGAAGGAAAATGGGACTCAAATCAATGGTTTGGAGCAGAAGGAAGAAACAAACGTTCAACCAGAATGGAATGAAGAAACAAGAGTTCCAAAAAATGAGGAGAGGCTTAGGAAACTCTAGGACAAGTTTAAATGTTCCAACATCTGAAAAATAGGGGTGCCAGAAGAAGAGGAGGAGCAGCAAAAAATTGAAAACTTATTTGAAAACATAATGAAGGAGAACTCCCCTAATCTGGCAAAGGAAACAGACTTCCAGGAAGTCCTAGAAGCTCAGAGAGTCCCCAAGAAGTTGGACCCAAGAAAGCACACATCAAGGCACATCATAATTACATTATCCAAGGAGAGAATCTTAGAAGCAGCAAGAGAAGAGGAGACAGTTTACCTACAAAGGACTTCCCATAAGACTATCAGCTAATTTCTCAAACAGACAAACAAACAAACAAACAAACCTTGCAGGCAAGAAGAAACTGGAAAAATGTATTTGAACTCATGAAAGTCAAGGACCTACATCTAAGATTACTCTATCCAGCAAAGCTATCACTTAGAATGGAAGGGCAGATAGAGTGTTTCCCAGATAAAGTCAAGTTAAAGGAGTTCATCGTCACCAAGAATTTATTATATGAAATGTTAAAGGGACTTATCTAAGAAAAAGAAGAAGATCACAAATACAAACAGTAAAATGACAGCAAACTAACAACTAACAACCAAACCTAAAAAAAAACAAAAACAAAAATGAACTAAGCAAACAACTATGACAGGAACAGAGTCACAAAAATGGAGATCACATGGAAGGTTATCAGCAGGGAAGGAGAGGAGGGAGACTGGGGGAAAAGGTACAGGGAATAAGAAGCATAAATGGTAGGTACAAAACAGACAGGGGGAGTTAAGAATAGTATGGGAAATGAAGAAGCCAAGGAACTTATGTGTATGACCCATGGACATGAACTAAGGTGAGGACATGAATGATGGTGGGAGGGGGGATACAGGGTAGAGGGGAGTAAAGGGGAAAAAATGGGACAATTATAATAAGCATAAGCAATAAAATATATTTTAAAAATAAAATTAAATGTTTTTCAATTATGAAAAAACATTTTGAGAATAAGACCACATTTCAAAATTCTGAATGCCCTGTAGTACCTAGAAAAATTCATGCTCAATAAATATTTATGGGCTGATTGCTTCACCAAATAATCTTTGTTTTTCTTGGAAACATGACTTTGAATGTATTTGTTAAAATATTCAGTGACTTTTCTTCCTTAATAGGTAGGGTTCTTTTAACCTAGTTAAATTAATTTAATTTTTTATGTCTGAGACCTTGCAGTAACTTGAGGTCATCATTCTGAACATTTGTGATCATTGAGCAGGAAGAACGATGGAGGAGGCCCGGGAAGGCAGATCACATCCAGGCCGGTGTGCACTGACTCCACACCATGCACTTTTTCAGGGCAAGTGCATTGATCTGAATAATCTTGCCATGTTTCATCTTTCTAATAAAAGCTGAATGTAGAAAACATCTGGGTAGTTTCTATAAATGGGTATAATTCTAGGTAATCTAAACTTAAGCATTAACAGCCTAATACCAACATATTGTACATCCTAATACTAGCATATTAAACTGCCATTCTGGTATTGATTATCTACACAGCAAAAATTTTCCCCAAATCTATTCCTGCAGAGATAAGGAGGTTGTCTGCGGTAGCTATTGGAAGAAGTCCACACATCAAAACCTCTGAGGGCTATAGACATGAATCCCAGAGACAGAGAGAGTGACTTGCTTTGGGTCACACACTTGATGAGTGAAAAAACCAGATTGTCAACCCATGCTTTCTGATTAGCTTAATGCCCTTTCACTGCAGAACGGATCATGTGCCTGTTTTGGTTTTTTTGTTTGTTTGTTTGTTTTTAATAGCATTGAGTTTTCACTCCTGGAAAAAGAAAGTGTTTAAATTCTACATCTATATACAAGCCTTTACAGGATTCAGGAGTGCCCAAATCCATTGTCATGGATATGAAGATGTCTGACTTTTTTCTCGGGGAGTTCTGCAACACACACGCACACGCAACCATCCTGCCGAAGTGGTGGTTTCAATACAGACATTAACAAAGGGAAACTCTCAACCTCCCTTCAGCTGTGCAATTTTTTCCATTCCAACCAATTCATGTAACGATTCACTCAACAAACTAGTACTCGTATCCCCGTAACGGATTTCTAACATTTGGTTTGATTTAAAAATTTGGGATGTTTCGGTGAATTCACTTCAGGGTAGGGTGACATGAGCCTTTGGAAAGGTTATCAGCTCTGTTCACTCTGATGAGGGAACTGGGAGAATGAGTGTCTAAATATCTTGCAGTGGTAGTAAATGTTATGCTGGCATGATGAATTGTTTCCAGGAATTGAAACATCATAGACTCAGTTTTTCTGGGAAGAAAGAATATACAATACGTTGGGAGGGGCAGCAGATGGATGAAAAAAGAGAAAAGTCAGTTAGTGGGAAACTTCCCAGGACCAGCAAAATGAGATCTTCTATTATCATCTTTCTAGTTCTTGGTGAGGCTTTTAATCTTATTTTCATTGAATTCAGTAATTGTTCATATCTGCAGAGATAGAGTCCATACTGATCAATGAAACACAGAACAATAATCAGATGATCCAATGACCTATAGAAAACAATTCCTCCAAATGCCTTCTCTGCTCTCTGTCAGCATAATATCTAAAATAATGAAAGTCAGCAGCATAATAAGGTCCTTCCTTCTCTATCAGGATAAAATCTGCTGGCAAATAAATATACTAAGGTACTGTGCCTTTAAACAGTATAAGTAAAAGTCACTAACAAAGTGCCAATTATTCTGTCTTTATCAATTAAAGCCAATTTCCATGACACAAAAGAATAGTCCATAATGAAAGCATACTAACAATCTCTTTAAAGAACTTATTAAACGCAAGGTCTCTGCTGGCCAGTGTTAACTTTCACAGTTGCACACAAACAGCCTCATTAGAGAAACAAATGGTGGCTTATGAGGAGAAAACTGATATTCATGGGGTAGTAAATTAGGGAGAGAAAAAATTGGCCAATAACCATTAACCAGGAAGATTCCTGGGAAGAAGACCTCAGTTAAATCGAGGAATAGTGTAAAGGTGGGAAGCATTATAAATTTTCATGAAGGCTACTTTAAACACACACTGTACACTAAAAGTGGAACAGTATTTTCAAAAGCTTTCTGGGGAGGAGACATCATTGATCCTCGAAATAAAGAAACCAGGTTGGCAGCTAACATCAGCTGAGTATTTACTGTGTTAAGCACTTTACACTGATTATTTTATTCAGTACTTGCATGAGATCTATGATAAGTACTGTTAATAATAAAATGCACTACTTATTTAATAGTTATAATCTGCTGGGCATTGCTCTAATTATATAAATTCACTCTTTGAATGCTCATAATGGTCCCATGAAAGAGATAGTAGTTTATTCCCATTTTATAGAAGAGGAAATAAAACACAGATGTTAAATAACTTGTCCAATGTATCACACCATCAAGTAGGGGAGCTAGTATCTGAACCCCAATATAGCTGTGAGGATTGTTCCCCTTTTCCAAAAAAACCCCAATAATATAACTACATCTTCTTGCATTCATTGGTTTAACTGGTATTTACTGAAGGACAGCTGGGCAAGCCCTGCTCTGTGAGCCGGGAGAACCTCAGTGACCGAGCTGTTCTCTGCACTCACAGGGTTTCCATTCTCGCTGCCTGTGACCAGGCCTCCTCTGCACAAAGACCTGCATGCAGTGTGGGGGTCAGTCATGTAGAAATCCAGGGAGAGAGCGGGCAGGTAAAGGGACAGTCCATTAACATCCTATGGTAGAAGCATGCGTTTCAGAAAGAAAATTCTGGGTGGAAGAGACAGCTTGGGCAAAGGCTCTAAGGTAGGGTCATGTAGGGTGTGCTTGTGTTAAATCAACGAGGACAAACCGCTGGAGCAGAGTAGAAGCTCAGGGTGCTCACATGGGGCGAGACTGTGAGAGGCCCATGAGACCACAGTAAGCACATCAGCTTTCACTCTGAGTAAGCTGGGGACTAACGCAAGGTTATGAGTGAAAACAACGATGTGATATGACTTATGTCTTAAAAGAATCTGTCTGACTGCTCAGTTGAGAATAGACTGTAGGGAGATAAAGGTAAAAGCAGCAAGTTTTTCTTAAGCTGCAATGGTAAAGGCTGGGGGCGGTGGGCAGGAATGAGAGGGAAGATTAGGAACTCAGGTTTTAATACATACTGAGTTCAAGGTGCTTTTTGGACTTCTTAGTGTAATGTCAAGTAGACAGTAGATAGGACTTTGTGAGAGAGGTCTAAGCTAAAGGTTTAAGGTTTAGAGTTCTCAGCACATAGGTGGAATTGAAAACCAAGAGGCTGGATGAAATTAATAAGCTGCTGGATAGAGCTAGAGACAAGGCCCCCGACTAGCTCCATCCTCTCCAACATGAAGAGGAAGAACCACCAAAGGAAACTGAGAAGCAGCAGAGAAGTGAGGCAAGAAAATAAATGGGCGTCTGATGTTCTGCAAGACCAATAAAGAACATATATCAGAAAGGTTTCTTTACTAACCTTTGGTAAACAGGTCTTACTTTTGCAATTCAATTGCTCTTCGTTTATATCTGACAGCCACTGCTGCCATTACAGCTAAGCTCACTCATGAACCTGCAGGGGAGCTAGGGGCTGGCTCGTATAGGATAAACGAGGCTTGGCTGATTCGGCTCTGCCCCACGTGGTCTCTCACGATCCATGGGGCAGCCCAGGCTCGTTCTCATAGCAACAGGCAGGTGTCCAGGAGAGCATAAGAGTAGCAGGGAGAGAGGGAAGAAAGACACAGGTGTCTTGGATCTGGAACACTGTCACATTGTCACTTTATATTGGCCAAAGCGAGTCACAAGGCTAACCTATATTCACAGTGTAGAAAATAGAGTTGACCTCTTGATGAGATGGACTGCAAGTCACATTGCAAAGTGTATGGATATAGAGAGGAGTGAAATTTGGGGACATTTTTACAATCACCCTCTACACCAGTCCTTATCAGTCTGAAGCCCCGGGTTCTATCAGGAAGGTCCCATCAACATTTCAGGAACTACACCTGTGATTGCAGTGCTCCCCTCATCCTGCCTGCACTGATCAACCCTGTCTCAGTGCCCACAGCCCTTGAGATTGGAGCCACATTAAAGGGCGTAAGCAGGGGACTGCCACACAGTAAGTATTCAATAAATGGTTGCAGTCACCATTCTCTAATTATTTTTAGGCAGCAGCCTCGTCATTCTTCCTAACTGGGCATAACCCCCTTACTGAAAGGGAGATGTTGTCTGTATCAGTGTGTAGCAGTGGCCAGCACAGTGGGAGGCACATGGCGAGCCCTCGGTAAAATCTTGTGAACTGCTAAGGACTGATTGAAAGTCTAAGGAGATTCTTATGGTTTGGAAATCATCACATAGTTAAAATGTCATCAGGCTCCATTAATTCCGAGGACGCTAGGAAAGGCACACATCTTGGAGAAAACTCTACTACTAGCAGAGGGATTATTCTAAGGAAATTATCTAAATATTTTCTCATGTGTTCATGTCAGTTTTACTGTTTAACTACTTGGAATTAAAGGTGTGAACTTGGAAGTTCTGTGAGACTGATAATAGCAGGTGATCATCATTGTTAAGCAGATGTTACATTTTCATCAAATACATTGTCATACCCATTCAGTGTGCTGCATAGAGACTTCAAAACAGATCCCACCCTTTGGCTGGTGGAAAGCTTAAACAAGAGAAAAGAAAATGCAGGCTCTCTCAAAATTAAAGTGAGGGGCTGTGAAAGGAAACACATATAAGCATGCAACAGAAGGAAAGTATTAGCAAATATGTTAAAAATTACGATAACCTTAGTACCCTACTGATTTTTGTGCACCATGGCTGCTCTTGAATCACAGGTTATATTGTTTCAGTACCAGGTATCACAATTTAGGAGAAAAAAATTAGTGAAGAAGTGTTTTGGGAGTGGATGGAAGGACATTAGGGGTTAAATGAACCATTTCTATAGACTCAGAATATCTTGCTTATTTAAGATATTAAATTATCCATTAATAACATGTCTGTCATGGATTTCAACCCTTTTTTTTTAGAATTCAAATCAAATCAAAATCAGATTGTCTCAACTGAATAAAGTCACAGTAAAATGGCTGATTTTTAACCATCCTGTAACTTCTACTGATTCGCATTAAGCTCAGTCTCACAATTGCAGGTACATGAGCTATAAACTTTGTTCCTTCTGCAACATAGTCTGGAATAAAAGTAGAACTCAAACTACAGAGATTAGAACATTAGATGTGTCGAGGCATTTTTTTGCTTTTAAATATTCCTATCAGTTTCAATTTCTCATTTCATTTTAATGGTGTGAACTTCTGGTCACTCTGTAATACATTCTACTGCGGAATATGGGAGACTTTCGGTTGAGATTTTAGAAGTAGTTTAGTTGTACAGGACTTCGGAGGAAGATTTAAACTCTATAATAAAATGAGTGAATGATAGTGGCTTAAAACTGAGCATGAATTCTGTGGCCAAGTGATCAGTCCTCCCTGTCCCTGTCCACTTTATTTATTTTCACTGCCACAGTTTCAATTCACGAGTTATATCCTGTTGGCCAAGATAAGTCATACTTCAATATTCAGAGCTGTTCTCCCCTCCCCGTCTCTATCCTTTCCCTTTTCCAATTCATTCTGCTTACTGCCAAATTAATCTCCTTCAAGTAACAGATTCACCTTATTAGTTCTTTGCTGAAACACCTTCGAGAGTTCAATTAGGCTCTGAAAATAAAATCCAAACACCTTAGCCTGGTATATAAGGCCTCTTGCTGAGTAACCTCCAACCACCTTTCACAGGATTCCCTTGCTCCTTTACAAGACAGCTCCGTGCACACAGTTGGTTAGTCCGTCCCTTCACAATATATACTGTGTTCTTCATTCAGTACAAAGTAAGGCTTTCCATCTCCGGACTCACGCAAACTTTAAATTCCTGCCCTCTTGCTAATCCCTGCCTTCTTGCTAATCAGTCTAATTCCAGTGCTATCTTTGAAGGTCAGCTCAAATCCTCATGAATAAAACTTTCTCTGGCCAATGGGACAGAAAGTGGAAGAAATCTAACCAATATGACCTCTCCTCTTTTTCCTTTTCACAGAAATCTTATTTTTCATAGGGCACTATATCCAGCAACAAAATTATTAAAACTTACCTTCCCAACCCTTTCTGTTTTAGTTCAGGCCTATGAGAGGTTAAATGTAAGTTTCTGGGTAGGTCAGCCAGTGAAAACATTTAAAAAGAGACAAATTCCAACATATTCTATTGTAAACAACACTGTACTAGGCCTGTGTGTAGCTGAATGTTTGTGAACATTATTCATTATTTTCTTAAAATATACCTATGGAAGGAGAATGTATACTTTAAAGTTTCTTCAATCATATTGATGTTCAAGTTAAATACCTTTCAGAAGGTTGTGCCAATTTACACCTCCTCTTACAGTATGTGAAACTGTCAATTCCCCATAATTTTGCAAACATTTGTTAATTATTATTATTTTATGTTTTTCCAGTTCTTTCCAATTGTACATTTTGAAAGTATGCACTCTAATAAAATTTTTAACTACAAAAGAATCCACAGACTTTAAAAAAGTAATAAATATTTTGCAACAAAACAGTTTCCATCTTCAGTCATAACATATATCCCAAATACCTAATTTGTGTTCACAAAGAATTTAATTCCCACATTTATCAATTAATATTAACTAAGTATCTACTATACTGTGTTTGCTTTTGTTGTTGTATCGTGTCTTCATTTAGGAAGGATATTTTTGTTGGTTATAGAATAATTGCATTCCACTGTTGTCCCACTGTCTTCTGGCTTCTATAGTTTCTGCTGATGATTTAGCTGTAATTCTTATTGCTGTTTCCCTGAAGATAATGTACCTTTATTTTCTGGTTGCTTTTATGTTTTCTTTTTAACTTTGGTCCTCAATTATTTGACAATAAAGTGTGGTTTCATTTGCATTTATTTAACCTGAGATTCAGTGAGCTTCATAAATTCATGGCTTGATGTTTTCCATCAGTTTTGGGAAAGTCTTGGCCATTATGTCTTCACATATTCTTCTGTACTACTTTCTCTCTCCTCTCCTAGAATTCCTACTTTTGTATGTCTCTTATGCTTTGTTCTGCTGTTATTATTAGTATTAAAGTTTTTTCACTGTGCACTTCAATTTGCATTATTTCAGTCCTGTCTTCTGGTTTACTGGTCCTTGCTTCCACTGGGTGGTGTTATACCAATCCATTGTGTTCTTAATTTTGGATATCATGTTCTAAGCTCTAGAATGTCTATCTAGTTTTTTTAAAGATTAAATCTATCTGTTAAAATCCTTCATTTTTTAACAGATTTTATTTATTTTCTTTCTAGAGAGGGGAGGGAGAGGAACATCAATGTGTGGTTGCCTTTTGTGTGCGTGCCCCTAGCTGAGGACCTGGCCCAACCCAGGCCTGTGCCCTGACTGGGAATCAAACTGGAAACCCTTTGGTTCACAGGCCAGAGCTCAATCCACTGAGCCAGACTTGCCAGAGCTGAAATCCTTCATATTTTTTTGCCCTTTGTTCATTCTACTATTTTCTTGGGCATATTTATATTAATACTTCAATGACTTTGTTTATCAATTCTAATATCTGAGTCATCTGTGGGTCATGCTTTTATTGGCTAATTATTTTTTTGTGTATCTATCATGTTTTCCTGCTTCACATTTTTATTGTATGCTAAAAATATGTATAATAAAACTCTAGGCCCTGGAAGTGATGTTATTTCCCCCAAAAAAGCACATGCTCTTTCCTTTGAAAAGTTGATCACTTTGTGCCAGTAGGAAATGGATAGCAGTTTTCATGAATCTTAGTTTACTTCTGGTTTCAAGAGAAGGACACCTGTCTTGAAATTATTGCACGCCCTTCCCTCAAGCAGGACTTTGACTTCTAAGTATTGCGAGACTGCAAGAGATTTCTCTCTCTCTTTCCAGCTCAGCCCCAAGCCACATCTGATCGCCAATACTCATAAAAGTCCTGTAGGGGAAATCAGCATGTGGCTGTGTGGTTGAGGCATCTCCCGATTCCAATCTGTTCTTTCCATCCTGCATGGCTGTTAAAAGCTATGATGGTTTCTCTCTCCCTTAACAGAACCCATCCACTATGGCAAGCTCAATTTTTTGCTCATGCCTACGTAAGGAAACTCAGTTCCCCACTGGAGGAAAGAGAGCAGTGGGGAGTGACTGCCCATCTTCCTGCCTAAGAAGGGCTTTTTTGCTCTGGAATTTGGTTGTTCTGACTTGTTTGCATCCACAACTCTCCAAAATATCTAGAATTTTCCTCATTGTTTTCATGGGGGCGATGGTTTGCCAGAAACTTCTACATCCTAACTGGAAATGGAACTCCTTTTTCCTTCATTTTGGGAGCTTTCAGAAAGTATACTTGGCAAATCAATGCCAGATATTTCTAAAGTAGATATTAAGCTTTGGGAACATTCTTGTCTATTAACATTAAAAGAAACACATTCAAGACTGATCAACACAGCTGTGCTGTCCACTAATGTGCCCTCCAGACCCTGTGACATGTAACTGCAGCAACAGAAAACAAATTAGCCTAATTGACAGCCACTAACAAAGTTGGGTTTTGTGGTAACTGAAAAGTAGGGGCAGCCCAGACTGGCTGCACGTGTTGCAATGGTCTCATATGTCTTCATGTAAGTCTGCGTGAACTCCTCTGCAGCCAGTCTTAAGATATTGTTAATATTCACTATTAGTTTTTCTTGGTATTAATTTTATTTTCTAAATGTTACATTTGGAACAGTAAAACTTGCAGGGCTTTGTTTACTAATATCTTATAAAACTCTATGCAAGGCTATTCCTACATATCTGTCTCACTCATTTAATTCAATTTTTTTTAGGAAGCATTTTCAACCAATGCTCCATAGAATTCTGATTCTTATCGATGATCTATGGAAGAGGATTCCTTAGATAAATGCATCTAAAAAATACTACACAGTGAATCCTTTTATTGAATATTTTCAGTGAGCCCTGGCTGGTGTAGCTCGGTGGATTGAGCACGGGCCTGCGAACTAAAGGATCACGGTTCGATTCCCAGTCTGGGCACATGCCTGGGTTGCAGGCCAGTTCCCAGCAGGGGACGCATGAGAGGCAACCATACATTGATATTTCTCTCCCTCTCTCCTTCCCTTCCCCTCTAAGGATAAATAAATAAAATCTTTTAAAAATATATTTTCAATGACATTATTAGTATTTTAAGGGATCTGCAGAGTCATACAAGAACACTTTTTTACTTTGTTTCATTTGTCATTACCACATACTCTGTTAAGAAATCTCTTTCTTTTTAAGTAACATCTGTGTCCTTTAACCTAGTGTTCCATGGGATGCACTTCGGAAAATGTTAATCTAAGAGGGTAATAACATTCACAAAGCTAATGTCAAAAAATTCCTCAACTTAACTGAGGGAAGGCAGTTCTAGTGTTATGTGTATAACACAGACTAGAAATTTCTATGTCTCTTGCAGAGATTTAAGATGCAATTTCGCAGACTTTGGACTCTGAGCGTTCTTCGGTGAACAGTGCAGCGTTTCTGAGCGCTGTGAAACCGTGAACACAGCACAACAACCAGGCTTAGTTAGAACAGGCAGTAACAACTTCTCTACTGTCATAAACTCTCTGGCATTTACCACAGATGTGGAGTGTCACAGCTGTCCTCCTGTGAAGAAGCACATCAGTCTGCATGTCTTTCCTTGCATCTGAAATCATCTCTAGGTATGTAATTGCACAAATCCTAAGGTTCTCTGATCCTCCTGGCAAGATCTGTGTGTCTGACAACATAATCTTACATAGAAGCTAATGCTTTAATTTCTGTGAAATTAGGTGGACAAGTCTTGCTAACTATAGTTTAATTTTTAGCCAGTAGAAATGTCAACTTGTATCCAGTCAAGAAAACTACTGGAGTGTTTCATTGTAGATTCCATACACGAGGATAACCCAGCTCCCTGATGTCATCAGGAAATTCCCAATTTTTAGAAGCACAAGGCAACAAGTATTTCGCCTCGTGGTTGATTCTGTTGGTGAAACCTGAATCCCTGAGTTCTGCTGGCCGCGCCAACGTTTCCTCTGCCTGAAGCTCTTCTTTTGAACATCCCTCTTGGCTCCCTCCTGCTCATCCTTGAGGGTTCCACTTAAATGTTTCCAAGAGAGAACTTATATGACCACATGACCGCCTTCCCCATCCCCAAAGCAACTCAGATGAGAAAACCGCAGTTGTTCTCTTTCACAGCAACCTATTCTTTTATCATTATATATTTATTTGGATTTTTAAAATATCTAATGTCTTTCACTCCCATGAGACTCTATGGGGTGGAGGGCGGTGTCTGAAAGGGCAGAGATTTTGTCTTTGTTTGTTTGTCTCACCACAGTGTACTCAATGCTAAGAACTCAATGCTATGTTTTAAAACATAGTCATTACTTAGTAAATATTTGTTGGACGAAAGAGTGATGCGTACATCCAAGCACCCTTCAGGTTCGTCATATATTTTCATCTCAGCAGAAACGCATTTGAACTGACAGGCCTACCCAAGAGTACAGCGCAGTTCTGTTCAGAGTTCTGCTTTGCTTCAAGACAAAATGAAAACTCTTAAAATGAAGCTCTGAAAGTTATTGATTGATTGACTTATTCTGAATCCCAATAAGCAAGTTTATTGTCATAAAGTTCTATGAAGGTTAATTCTAATGGTCAGATGATCACATTCAATTGTATACCCCAAATATTTAATGAATATTTAATAACTGAACGTTTCTTATCTAATTTCCTTCTAACAGGATCCTTCCTAGGCATCGAACAGTCCTGGTGAGAGAGACACAATTTGTATTAACTTCTGGGCCATAGTTAGATTAACTATCCTGAGGTGGTCTTTATACATGTAGATAAAACTGTGCGAGCCTTTCCCCATAGGAAGAGATTATGCAGATTTTCAGTCTGAGTCATTGTTCCATCTGCTTTTAAGAGTTGGTGAATGGGCCCTAGCTGGTGTGACTCAGTGGACTGAGTACCAGCCTGTGACCTGAAAGGTCGCTGGTTCGATTCCCAGTCAGGGCACACGCCTGGGTTGTGAGCCAGGTCGCCAGTTGGGGGGCATGCGAGAGGCAATCAATTGATGTATCTCTCGCACATGGATGTTCCTCTCCCTTTCTTCCCCCCTCCCTTCCCCTCTCTCTAAAACTAAATAAAGTCTTTAAAAATAAAGAGTTGGTGAATGGTACACTGAATGCTGAGGGCTGTTCCGTTGCACAGCTGCCATCATACCCGGTGCCAAACTTACCTCGAGGGCCGTAAAAAATAGCATTATGAAGCAGAACAAATGGCAATGCTGCAATTTTGTTCTAGGAAGGTAATGAAAAAGGAAGAAAAAAAAAAAAAGAAATGTAATGGCTGCTGCAGGAACATTTTTCCTAATGTTTTTCCTCCTATTTCTTTCAGAGGTCCAAGGCGGAATGTAGTTTTTTGTTGGTGCTGAAGACTGAGGAGGTATTTGGGACAAAGCCATGGCTAGCACGCCACTGAAGAAATGCTGAAAGTGGTGTTAGAATATGGGGAGAGAGATTCTTCACCTGCTCTTCTTTCTCCTCCCCTTACTGGAGCACATTGGATGGACATGCTCAGCACTGGGGAAAATCTGGCCCAATGACAAGCAGCCAGTTCTTGCCTGACAACAAGGGCTGTCCTCAGAGGGAAGAAAAAGTATTACATTTGTCATTGCCAGCAGAAAGAAGATGGTGCTAAACAATGGTGGAAGAAAATTCTGAGCCTTCTTTCCTATTTTTTTTATTCCCCCTCTCTGTACCTCATAGCCACAGTTCATACTAGGGAAGGCATTTGCTCTATAAATTTTAAAAGTCTCTTTGGGATAAAATATCTTTATCAATTGTCATTGTTGTTACTGTTGTTGTTGTGTTGCCATCGACTATGTGCAAGCCAAGATAATTCAAAAGAAACTTTTTTCTTTATGGGTTGAATTGATGTAAATGGATTCATGTGAGATATCTTTAAAGGGCGAGGTCTCCATAAGAAATAATTAGCTTACCATGTAATTTTTACAGCTGGAAGTTATCTCATCAAAAGTCTTCATTTTATAGATAAGGATTAAGTCCTTGGCTCTGCTCTGAGAACAGCAATAAAACTTCTTGGATGCTTTGAGACAACTCAAATGACCTCCCATTACGTCCTGCATTAAATGCAAGCCAATGTCAGCATTGGATAGAGGTTTACTAGAAGCCAGAAGTGTCTCTAAAGTGACTTCTTAGGCATTGGCATGCTTGTTTCAGAGGCCACAGTTCTTACTTCCTGAATTGGCATTGTCTATTGATTATTTTATCTGATAGTTTTAGTCAAATGACGTTTGCATCTGCGAACAAAGGTGGAGAGTAATAAAAATGCATTTAGAGCATCCTTATAAATAAGACCTCCTTTCAAGTACTAAGATGACCCTTATTAACTTTTCTTCATTTTGAATATTTTATTAGGATTGTTCCTTTCAAAAAACGGAGGGTAAAATAGAAGGAAGAATGTCGAATTAAACAAATCCCTCAAGATTTATTTGACCCACGTATTCTATGAAACACTCTGCAATGCATGCAGAAATATTCACTAAATTACCTCATTTAGTTCTTCCAACAACTCTGTGGTGCAGGTAATATCCCACTTTACAGATGAAAGAAACTAAGACTAACTGATCAGTAAGGAAGGAAACTAAGTGGTGACGTAATGTGCTGGTACACACACATGCTGGACCACGTGCCGGACCACGTGGCTGGTACTCTGATCTGAGTTCGGTGCTCATTTTATTACATCATCTTTGAAGCTTGGACTATCGTGAGTAAAAGAGATGTGAAAATAGAACACGTTAAAGACAGACATAACAAGCATCCTGCGTAACTGCCTGCAGAACGGTAAAGATGGAACTTAGGGCGAAATAATAAGACTGGGTAGCCTTGATGAGGGGCATGCCCTCTGTTTACATGCTCAGAAAGTTCCCCATCCAGTTGGAGAAACAGCTCTGCTTTTTACTCTGTGTGTTTGTGGGTAGCTAGAGTTTGAGGGTCAATATCTAAGAAGCAGGTCACTAATGAAACCTATTAACTACTGAAGTGCTAATTACAGCTCTGGGAGAGAAGCTGATTCTTCATTAATTAGTTCTCAAATGTATTTCCTTGGTGGCTATTTCATAACTTTATAACATCACAAAAAATGTACGACGGACTGTTTTTTCCCTTCACCCAGAAAAAAATACATTTATCAAATGTGTTGATTTCTGAACCATTATGTAAAACCATTGACATCCAACTTAAATCTAGTGGCATATTTAGTTAAGATTCTTTAGTTAAATTCATTATTTGAATTGAGTCAAGAGCAGCTATACAGAGAGAGAAATGTATTTCTCTTATTTAAAAAGAACATAAGTTCTGCTCCTGGCTAAACAATGTAATAGGGAGTGGGTTTCCCTTTCTACCTGAAACAACTAAAAAGTTAAATGCATTATTTGAAACAGTGGTTTTCAGACCCTGACACCAGACAACACAGGACAGTCATCCCTGAGACCGGGGGAACGAACAAGACCCCTCAACCTCAGAGTGTCCCGGCTGGGCGTGGGAGGGGAACCCTGGCGAGCCCTGCAGTCTGCAGGCTTGGGAATAGAGAGAGGCTACCCTGAGAAAACCACAGAGGCAAACCTGAGCGAGGGGACCGGGGCCCAGGGGCAGAGCTCCCTGCAGGTCGCTGCTGAGTGCCACTCGGTGTGGATGTGGGGACCCTATCCCAGGGTGCGGAAAGAACCACCTGTGAGGAGAAGAGGGAGAACTCTCTGGAACGTACACCAGGCCGGGAATATTTTTGTGCCATGCAGGAAAAAGAAAAAGCTGTGCGTTCGTGGGGCATTGAGTAGAGTACTCAGAAGAGTATCGAAATCTCAGGAGTGGATAAAACGAGCCCTAGATTATAGACTGCTCTGGTCCAGCCTTACAAATATTAAAAGCAAGCTTCTAAAGGATCAAACTATTTCCAAGTAACTTAACCACATTCAAATGGGAAGAAAACTGAACAAATTGTATGGGGTACGGAAATATCCAGTACTTAGTAAAATTTATAATGTCTGGCATCTGATTAAAAAATTACCAGTCACACAAAAAAGCAGGATAGTATGACTCATAATGAGGAGAAATATCAATAGAAACAGGTGCATAATTATGTATAAGACAGAATTAGTAGATGTGAACATTAGAACATTATTATAACTATGTATGTTCAATACACTAGTAGAATGCTTATAAAGTAGGGACATAGGAAATATTTAAAAAGACTGCATAAAGCTTCTAGAAATGAAAAAACAATGTGTACGATTTTAAAAAAATCAATGCTCTGATAGGATTAACAGAAGATTCTACCCTGCAGGAGAAAAGATTAATGAGCAAAAAGTCATGGCACTAAAAACTACTTAAAATGATAGAAAAATGACTGAAAAAAATAAGCTGCTTTAATGAGCTATGTTAAAATTTCAAGCAGGCTAATATACATGCTACTCTGACTGTGTTTTCTCTGAATTAATTAAATTTTCCTCTGCTAGGAAGAATGTGAATGCTAGATATAATTAAGTTATAGCAAAATAAATAAGCTATCCCACTGTGGGATCAGGGGTCACAAGCAGTCATCCAGGGCTGACCTGGTATTCCTTAGTCGCAGGAACTGAGTCTCTTTTTATTTTATATTTCTGCCATGCATCACTGCCATCCCCAAGGTCACCTCAAGGTCCAAGATGCTTGCTGGAACTTGAGCAATTACTTCCACACTCCAGCAATTAGGAAAGAGGGTACTTCCTGGAAGTTGTACACGCTTCTGTCTATATCCAGTTGGTAAGATCCTACCCAAATCAGACAGTTGCACCTAGCTACAAGTGATGCTGCAAAATATAATATTTAATTTGGTTGGTCATATAGATAGCTACAAAATCAAGGGTTCTTTTACTAATGTTCAAGTAGACCACGGGTATTGGAGGAACAATACTTGTACACATTCTCCCCCTTCAGTGGAATTAAAATTTGGTGGGAAAAAAAAATAGCAAAAGCCTGTGAGATGGAGATGAGTGGAAAATAAAGCTAAGAGGAACACTTTAGCAGAAAAATATATAGGAATAAAAGCAACACGACCCATGGATTAGATTCTTCGCAAAAACAGACAATATTGTTTTCATTGTAAATGTCAGGAATACTTTATGAGATATTTATATAGATCCTCAAAAAGACTGCTATGTGTTTAAAAGATAAAAAAATTAAACCATTCCTTCCAATGTGGTAATTTGGTTTGCTGTAATAGTTAAGGTAATGTCAGCTGCTATAACAAAAAAAAATGTATAATGATGAAACAAATGAGCTACTAAGGCATGAAAATACATGGAGGGAACTTAAATGCACATTACTAAATGAAAGACACTGATCTTAAAAGGCTATAGACCATATGATTCCAACTATAAGACATTTTGGAAAAGGCAAAACTACTGAGACAGTAAGATCACTGGTTGCCACAGTCTGGGGCAATGGGGAGAAAGGATTAGGGGGAGCAGAGAGAATTTTAGGGTGGGAAAAAGCACTGTATGGTACTGTAATGACGGATGCTTGCTCCTCTTGGGATGCTTGTCTCATGACTGCACTGGCGTTGTGTGTTTGGGGGAAGAAGTTCATAGAGGTAAAGTGACACCCTTACCGCAAATCTCAAGGCCACACACTATCAGCATGATTTATCAGTGTTGATGTTGACCTTGATCAACTGGCTGAGCTACTGCTGTCAGGTTTCTCCTCCACAAAGTTACCCTCTGTTTTCTCCTTTTCCTGTTACACTCTTGGAAAAAGTCACTGTGCACCAACACACTTCAAGAGACAAGAGTTACACTCCACCTCCTCAAGGGCAGAGAGTCCACATAGGTTATTCAAAATTCTTCTACACAGATTTCCATTCTCTATTATTCAATATATAATAAGAAGTCATTATTTATTTATTCAATCATTTATATTAGTATGAACTCGTGGATGTTTATTTTACACTTTGGGTTATAACATAATATTATTTATTTATCACGTTGCTCCAACTGCTCCCCCTTTAGCCATTGGGAGGTCTGTCAGTTAGTTTTGATGTCCCTTTAGCATCTATGTCACCATCATTGTGGGGTTTTTAAAACATTTTATTACTTTCTCATAATATAGTCTTTTTAAATATCAAATACAGGAGTTTTGCATTCATTCTTATTAAGTTCTGTCCTATTGGCATTAGTCCATAACTCTAATATGTTGAAATAATTTGGCTTTTTCTTCTTTCGATTTTCATTTTCATTATCTCTCCACATTTTGGCTCATCAGGAAATGTGTTATCTTCTTTGTGTCTATTTAAATATTCTACACAAGACAAGATTAAGGCCAGAGTCATGTGGCCCCCCACTAAAGATCTCTCTCTCTATATATAGATATATCTATATATATAGATATATATAGAGAGTATATATATATATATATATATATATATTCAATATATATAGCACATATTCAATGCACTCAGGGGATAACAGCTACCGTCCACAGAACACCTACTGTGTGCAAGGGAAAATACCTACTATGTTTTCCCTAAGTCTCATAAAAACCTTGAGGAATGGGTATAAATCTTTTCATTTACAGAGTGGAGCTAAGTGTCAGGAAGTTTGAGTAGTCCATGCATGATGTTAAGTACCAGCAGCAGGAATTATACTCTGTAGCTCTGTGTATACACATACACACACAAACACACACATACATACATATACATACATACATACATACATATACAGAGAGAGAGAGATCTCCATTTTCCCCCAGCCTGATCACGAAGCCTTAATTAGAACTCTTTTGGTGGCTTGTTCATTCAGATGAAAATGGACTTTATAATATTATCTTCCAACTCACATTTCATCCTCTTATCCATGAGAACGACTAAAAAAGAACAGGAAGTCTACTAGGAGAACTTCATGTGAAGAATAATAATTAGGAGGCGGCTCACAACTCAGAAGTGAAAGGAGAATGAAGTTCAATGGGAGGAGAGGCTCTGGAATTTTATCTTTCCCAGGAAGGAAACAGTTATCAAGTTTGGAGGACAGAAAGTGAGGAATGAAAGACGAATTGAAGTTACCTCTAATTCTCCACAAAGGCTGCGTGACGTCGAAGCAGAAGAGAAATGGCATAAACCCGTTTCAAAGCCGCATTAGTTTCCATGGCAGTGAGAGGGAGGGAAGGAGAGGGTCATGCTAGAAAGAGGCAGATAAGAAAACCAACCACAGTCACTCTGATAAATATGTATGTGCAGTTTTAAAATAAATGAATATTGTAAGCTCGTAATATTTTTTTAAATCTCCAGGGACTTCAATTTCAGCTTCCACTTGCTGCGTGTTTTCTGATGCTTCTGAAGTAGTCCCTGCTTGAAGAGCAAATAGCACTTGTGAAAAGGAAACTCATACTCCTGGCTAAGAGAGTTCAGAGAGAACATTATCGGGGGGGGGAAATGGGACTGCCGGCACTTCCAAGGTTTCAGAAATGATTCTCAGAGTGAAGCCAGTAAGTTCAGTTTATGACCTGAGATGTTCCCCGGTGTAGTTTCCCAGAATACATGTTCAAGCCAGAGCACTTTTCAGGGGTGCACATTCAATGCACTCAGGAGACAACAGCTACCATCCACAGAACACCTACTGTGTGTAAGTCTTATGTTTTCCCTAAGTCCCACAAAAACCCTGCGGAATGGGTATGAGTCTTTTCATGTACGGACTGGAACTCAGTGTCAGGAAGTTTGAGTGGCCCGGGCACAATGTTAAGCTAAGCCCCAGCAGCAGGAATCATACTCTGTAGCTCTGGAAGTAAAGCCCCGGTTTGAATCCACCGCATGGCACCACGCTGCCACATCCCAGCCACTCCCCGACAACCTCACAAATACTGAAGGACTGTTAGCAGAAGACAGGAGACTCTGTGCCTGAAATTGAAGTGCTGACCACCCTCATTGCAGGGGAATATAAAAATAAGTTTTCGAACCTAACAACTTGGTGTTCGACTTCACACACTGTCGGTTTTGACAGAGTGGCTTTTTCCTCTTCCTGCTACACGCCAAGTCTGATTCCATCAAGGGACTCAGCTGATGCAGCTGAGAACTTGGCTGGATAAATATGTTACTGAGACTCATAATCTTTTACCTGAACTTCCAAAAGAACATTTGGAGCTGGCACTCTGCTCAAAAGACATGACCAAAGAGGAGATTGATGCTAACTCATTGAACCTGAGACTTAAAATTAACGTTTTTTTGCCAACAGCAAGGAACATCTATTTAATCTTGTAATAGGCCAGAAAACCCTAAGCTCATTTTCAGACCAACATTTTTCTTTCATTTTGTCCTTGCCTCCTCCATAAGCTGTACTGATAGCCTCAAAGGTCTAGGTGATATTTCAATCCCTCATCAATAACGAGCTAATGTATGGCTACTGAGAAAAGTTAGCAGCCATCATGTAACCTCAGATCTTATTTCCTCTAAATATGCTCAGGGGAGATTTTGTTTTCCTCTTCCTCGCACCTGCCAGGGAATAGGTACCTGACCAGTCACACTCTGAAGTCCTGGCTGATTAACACTCTGGGAGAAACCTTGAGAAAGCCGCTGTTCCTGAAATGTTCATTCGCACATTCTTCTCAGAAGATAGCATTCTTCAGTCTGCCGTCTGATTTCCCTCCAGTCTCGGCAGCCTCCTGGCACGGGGCCACTGTAAACTGGAACGTCTTTTGTTTTCTCAACCTCAGTGAAAGCTGATGGGTTTAATTGTTATTGCTGCACTCAGAGCACGGCTGTATTGACTGCCATTTGATGCAAGCTGTGTATCCTGCCGCCCAGGTTTCCAAGGCAATGATCTCAGGAAAATCCTTTTAATCTGTGCTGGGCTGTTAGCTTCATGCTCTTCAATCCTAAGTGATGACATCTCGACCCACCTTGCAAAGCATGAAGGTATGCAAAGGAGACACGCGGGAGTCTTGGAAACCTTGTTACAAACAAAATTAGACTGTCAAAGGGGGAGAACAGGGGCTATCAATCTCTGGAACCACATCTGTGACATGTATGCCCCACAGTAGAACACTAGTTAGAAAACAGAGACAAGAGTTGCAATCGTTGAAGCCCCTTGACCACGTAACGCCAAATCTCTGAAGTTGACCACTCAGGAAATCCTCCTCCAGTCCCTGGAAAGAGTTGACCCAATCTCTTCTCCCTGCGTGAGGGTCTTTGAGTGATTGGTTCTCTAAAGGCCACGACACAGTAGGGCCCTTGGGACTCACCCACCCAGATCTTCAAAGGATGGCTGGTGAGAACTGGTGTCTGTTCAGGATCCGAGAGCTTAGTGTTGGCGTGTGGAGCCTCCCGGGGCCGGGCATCGTATTGCCGAAGCCGTACCATTGGCATTTGTGTGCCATGCCCTAGAAATCAGATGTAGGGATGCACTGTTCGAACTCGAAGAATTCAAAACCAGTTTCTAGAATCTGGCAATGCAAATCCTCGTTCCTTTCTCCTCTTTTTTATCTCCTGGAATTCCTAACAGTCCTCCTTTTAAAGCTCATTCCACCAGCCATAGCCCTAGGAGACTAATAGCTCTTCTTCGTTAAGGCATTTTTTCGAACTATCTTCTGTTCATCATTGCTCAGAACTTCACTCTGTGATATTTAACTATTGGGAAAAACCTAGGGTTCTTTGGCCATTTAAAAAAGCACTGGGATTCTTGTCCCATGGTGAGGGGCATAGCTGAACAGGGACCGATGTGGCATTTCAAAGTGCGGGAACCAGGGCAGGGCTTCTCTTGCCCAGGTTGTAAGAAGGAAGATGGCATCTCCTCCAGAAGTTGACAAAACCTCAGCCATCAGCTGAATGCCTTGTTAACAATGATGTATTTAACCAGGACTTACATAAAGCTACCCTGGTATGTCTTCCACGATCCCTGGATATGTCTGTGTTCCAGGCTAGCTAATTACCATGAACCTAAATATTTCTGTATGCTTTGGTGAGCTCTTACGAGTGGGAAGGAGGTTCGAGTTCTATTAACCTGCAGGCCCGGGCCTCTGCAGTTGACTGAGTATGAAATTACCTGGTTAGTAGGCCCCATATGGAAGTCTGCCCCCCAGTGGCTGTTATCAAGTGCTGCATGTCTTTAGAACGGAGCTGCGGCAAGGGTACAAAGCAGAGAACAGGATCTCGAGGCTGTGCAGCCATATATGCCGCTGCCTGGTTTTCTGGAACACTTTTCATTAAGAAAAACAGATGTTTCACAATTAGAAGAGTGTGTCAGTAAACACTCTGAATCAGGTTGTTTAGCTTCCAGAAATATGAAATAGACTGTGCATACGAAGTGATTAGTTCACGTAGGGGAAGAATTCCTGTCTTTATAGCCATCATATATCCACAAGCAGTCACTTTGGTTTTGTTATTTCCACGAAATAAAGTCAGTCATGTATTTCAGACAGTTTTTCAAAGGGTGGCCCCATTTTCACCATACACTTTACTTTTCAATTTTTTTATTTTAAAAGGACCATCAGTTCACAGAAAGTTGCCACAATATTAGAGTAGCTCCACGTATCTTTCACCCAATTTTCCTCACTGGTGACACCTTACATTAACTACAGCACGTTCGCAAAGCTGACATTGACATTGTGACTATTCACGTACCTCATTCAGAGCTCAGCAGTTGTATCCGTGTGCACATGCGTGTGCAGGCTCACAGGCCTCTGCAGTTGTATCACATGCTTAGGCCCATGTGGCCACCATGCTAATCAACACAGAACTATTCTATCACAACAGAAGTATCACCCACGTGTTACCTTTTTTAACCCCATCCACGCTCCCCTACCCCACCCCACCCCATCTCTAACCTGGCAATCACCAATTTGCTCTCATCCTCTTTCATTTTGTCTCCTTGAGAATGTTATGTAAGTGGAATCATACCGTATGTGACCTTTTGAGATTGGTTTTTCCACTGAGCACAATTCCCTTGAGACCTACCCAAGTTGTGGTGTGTGTTAATGATTTGTTCCTTTTTGTTACTGGGTAGTATTCCATGGTATAGATGTGCTACGGTTTGTTTAGCTGTTCTTACATTGAAGGACACCTGGTTGTTTCCAGTTTTTGCCTATTACCAATAAAACTGCTATGAACATGAGTTTATAGATCTTTGTGTGTATATGTTTTCACTTCTCTGAAATAAATACCCAGGAGTGTGACTGCTGAATCACATGGTTCCTGTATGTTTAATTTTTTAAGGAATTGCCAAACTAATTTCCAGAGTCGCTGTACATTTTACCACCAGGAATGTATACAAGATATACAAGGCAGGGACCAAAAAATCCTAGAATTGTCTTCTGGAGGGTGGTCCTCCCCTTGTAGTACAGGCTTGTACTACTAGGTGAGTGTTCTGGGAACCCATCCGTACCAGTGTACCGGCTGGCGTTGTTGTGAGCGGCTGCATTAGGCTTCAGGGAATTTTTTTTGAAGGCTCTTTACAACGCACCTGCCATTTCATGCTGGGTGATTTACCAGTGCTCCTGCCCACACTGCACGGAGTGTTCAGCAGTTTTTGACCCCAAACTGCATGACCTCCATGCCCCATCCTCCCTGTTCACCCGACCTCTCCCCAGGTGACTTTTGTTTGTTTCATCAGATGAGAAAGTCCTCAAAGGGAAACATGTTGCCAATGTGGAAGAGATGAAACAAAAGCCTGCAGAAGCACTGAAAGGCATCAAAATCGATTGGTTCAAAAACGGTTTTGAGCAGTGGAAAAAACAGCTTGGTAGGTATATTGCAGCAAATGGATTACTATGAAGTCGACTGCAGCTCAAACATGTGAGAATAAACACACAATATTTTATAAATAAATTCTGGGGTTTGGGGCACCCCCCCGTACTTCCTTTGCATCCTTGCCAGTATCTGGAACTGCCACTGTTTTTCGCTTTAGCTGCTCTAACAGACCTGTAGTTGTCCCCACTCTTAAATAATAGAATGTGCCCTCTGGTTCCTGCCATCACAACTGCCGCACCAGGCGAACTCTACGGACAAGGCGCACAGTTGTGTGGTTCACGTCCCTCCTTCCATGTGATTGATTCACAACTTAACTAAGTCTTATGAGGATAAAGGTTCAAGGATGAAATGGACATTTGAAAAAATAGCAAATTTTGATTAGACTGATTGGGTTCCTTATTAAAATAAAAAAGTTGCCAATTACTAGATTGAGTTAGGATGTGATTACACCAAAAAGTGTTTCTGGCAGCTACCTAGGAATGAAACACACTATCCTCTTACTTTTGTGTTCGCTTCTTGGGTGAGTAACACTTGATCAATCCAACCTACCTTTTCTGGGTGTGTTTGACCCACCTACAGCATAGAAGGGAGAGTTCTGTTCACTTCCTTACAGAGACCTAGTCACACAGATTATGCTCCCTGACTTCCTGTCATCATGTGTTACCTCATGGGTGCCTCACTTCCTGCGTCGGGGTGCAGTGAGGCATATTAGCCCGGATCCCAGCCTTGGCCTTCCTCCCAAATGGAGCTCCTGGCTCAGCTCCCCTGGGTGCCTAGTACTAGAAGAAAGAAGCATTATTGCTTTCAGATCTGTTTTTCTGGGTCGTCAAACCCCCAAGAACATGAAAGGCTTCACATTCTGTGCTCAAAAACCCTCTTCGAATATACGGGGTCCAACTGAAATTTCTCAAGCCGTATTTTAGCTTTTATGTATTTCAATGACAAGGAGGAGTGCAGGGTAACGTGAACGCAACACAAGCCAGCCAGTTAGCAGAGAGCAGCACCATAAATTTACTAGACACCAAGAAAGTGCCTGCTGGGAAAGGAAAAGAGGAATACAAATCTCAATCATTTTAAACTACCACCATTATAAAACTGTTCAAATTAAAGAGAACTCTAAATCATAAATGCCTACATTTATAGTCCTTCATTTGCAAGAAGGGAGAAAAGAGTCGTGGAGAGAAATGTAGGGTGGAGAAAAGTTCAAAGCAAACCTCTCATTTTAAACCACATTCTCTAATTTGTCACCTAGTGTCCTTTATAGGCCATGCACAAGGCACTGTGTTTTGAGGAAGAACGTACAGAAACGCTGCTCCTTTCCAGAAGCTGGACTGGTGGAAGTGCGCTGATGGAAACCGAGCCCACGAGATGCTTCCTTCTGCCCCGTCGGCTTGATGGGGAAAGTAAACAGGATTCGTTTCAAAATTCCTCAAGTCTGAAAAAGCTTGCAGTTCATTGATGTCTCTTCGTAAAAATTAATGACTAACCATGGAAATATTTTGCCTCCTGGTCAGTTCGAACAGTTGTCTTCCTTTTTCAGCACAGGGCAGGAAGTGCCCCGAGAACTATCACGAGTCTCAAATCTCAGGTCCACAGGAGTACGGGGCATGTGTTTTTTGCCCAACTTTTATCAGAGAACAAAGGTCAAAGGACACCAGAATCTACAATTCAAACAGTCTCAGAGGAAGACAAAACAGGGCCAGTTTTAATGAGTGAGAACAATGGAAAAGAACTTCCAATGAACAATGCTCAGGGTTTGAAACCCGTCTTTCTTTCTCTTGGGCTGTTGTCAAGGCTTCATTTTGTGTTGCTGCGGGGTCTGAGGGCCTGGGCTGCATTCCCTCCATCTTCATGTCACTTTGTCTCTTAGGAATAGTTCACATTTTTTAGAATCTTATAGAAATACAGAGTAAATGGGTTTTGTCCTGAGGTCTATTGGAGCCTTATCATTCATCTCATTCTGGGGCCTCCATTATTTAAAACCTTATAGCACATGCAGATGACTTAAGATCATTCTAATAGCTTAATAATAATATAGCCAGGGTCTCTGAATTCTATGAACCACATTCTTTCTTTAGAGAAAAGCATTGATCATATCTGTGTTTCCAGAGAAGGAATTATCTCAAAATCTTATGACTCACTAATACCCACGAAAATTGAAGACTTCAATTACTTTCTTAGTTGCTAAATATTCTTAGTTACTAATAAATTTAGACTGATACATGAGGAGTTAGAAATTACACATATATTTTTTAATGGAAAATTTAAAAAAGGAATGGAAAATTCATTCCCACCATCTATGCTTTCTGCTCCTCTATATCTGAAGTACCGACCTATAGCTGGTTCTTTAAAAACTCTATTCTCTAGTTCTCTTATAGTTTTGTGCTGAAATGTGTTAAGAATATTCTTGAGGCCATGTTCTCTAAAGAGTGTATTTAGATCATCAGAAAAGCTAAAGAAATGCTACTTTCTTCACTGTGTCCAGTTCAATCATCCCCTTACTCTCTCTACATGTGTTTACCACTCCTTAGCTACTCTATTTTCTATCTGTCTTTTTATCACCGCATATCTCCATTTCCTCACCCTGGCCTAGACTCAGTGGACTTTCCCTTCAATATCTTTCCCTCGTCCTCCCTCTGAATGTGCCCAGCAAAGCTCCAGCTCTGGTCAGTGTAACCATCTGCCCTCTCTGACCTGGACCTGGATTGCTGAACCCTGCTGATGCAAAACTCACGAAGCCAAAGGGATAAGAGCAGTACTTTGGGGATTTTGGTTATATATGGAATCACCCAAGGATTCTATGAATTATTTCAAAATAAAGCTCTGCCCAGAAAAATTACATCAGCATTTCTTGGGTTGGAAACTGGGAATATGTACTTTTTAAACCTCCTCAGATGATTCTATTATGAAGGAGGTTGAGAGTCTGATATTACACATCCTCAGTAGCTAGTCTTTGCTGGATCCTCATCTTCATTTTCCTTTTTCTCTGCCCAAGTCTCTTTCAGCTGTTGACCTTGACTTTCTCTCTTCATGTCATTAAAATATCTGGCACTAGAAATAGATGTCAATGGGAAGAAATTCCAACTACTCCTGCTCCCAATCCAGACCCTACCAGCCTACTTGCCTACAACGGTTTTGATCCTTCATCCTCACCCTTCAAATCAAAGCAACAGAGAAACATTTCTCAGTCTTAAATAATCTCACTACCTGTTTTCTGGCTCTCATCCCCACCCACCCTGCAGAGTCCTCACTCTCTCCATTTCCTCACCTAAAGTTTCCATCTCCCCTTCTCTTCAAACTCTTTCCCGTGAGTGTCTAAATATACTCAAATTGTGTGCACCTTTAAAATAATGTCTCATCCACGCACTGTCTTCTTACTACACTCGTTTCCTTGATAGCCAAACTTATTGCATAGCAACTGCTAAGATTTCTACATTTTATCATATTATATTCACTTTTTGAACTGTTGGGTACTTGGATTCTACCCCTAAATATGACCGTATACTCTCCCTGAGTCAATGATTAATCCAAAAGACATTTTCTCTACTTACCTTTTCTGACTTCTCGGTAGCATTTGTTTCTTCTCGTTACTCAGTTTTTGATTCTCTTTTTTCCCTTGGTATCTTGACACATTTCCTTATTGGAGCTTTCTGTTCTGATCCTCGGGTCTCTCCTTTTCCTTCTCAACACATGTTTCCCTTCGTAGGTTAATGAACCCCTGACTCCAGTTACTGCTTCCACGCTGATGACACCCAAGTCGCCTGTGTGCCCACAGCTCTCTCCTGGCCTCCTGAAAGGCTCTATTTGGAGGCTTCGTATGGACTTCAATTTTTTTTTTTTTGGTATATGAGTATTTATAGCAGCTTTATTTGTAATGTCTCAAAACTGAAAAGAAACCCAAATATTGATTAACAGGAGAATATAAACATTGTGGTATATCCACATGGTAGAATACTGCTGAACAGTAACAATGAAAGAACAATCAATACATGCAACAACGTGGGTAAATTTATTTCTTACTGTGTAGGATTTGAGAATCAAAAACTAAGATTAAAAGGCCACTTTAACAGTTAATAAAGCAACATCAAATTCACCGATTTATTTGTAATGAGTACAGATTTTTAGTATTAAAGTGTGTAGTTATAAGATTTAAAAATTTTTTAAAGTTCACAAGTATAAAACACTTTTAAAATCAGTCTATTAGCTGAGGAAGTATTGTCACAAGACACTGTATAAAACTGGAATATCAAAACATAGCAGTTCCTTGCATGCTAATAAATATACAACTCTTCAAAAACTAATAGATACTAGATGTTGCATTAGATGTATTGTAATAAGGAAACCAAGGGAAATCTGATGTGGACCTTGCTTTCCCATCACTTACAATCTACTTTGGGAAATAACAGTCTTCTAAACAACCAAGCCAGAAATTAGAGTGGTAAGATCTCTAACTGATAAATGGGAGTGTAGAGGAGAAGAGAGAGTTGACTTCTTATTCAGGAAATTAGAGGTGAAGCTAAATAAGACACTGTGAAGGAGGTGGAATTTTGGAAAGAAAGACTATTTCTTTCTTCGCTTTTCAAGCCTATTCTTGAATCCAGACTATCATTGTTTATATATAACTAATAAATAATTTGAAACAGATGATTTGTATGTTCAAAATCAAGTGATGTTTTGTACATTCACTCTCATTTTTTACACTGAATTCTATCCCTTTTACCAGAGTATACCCTTTCTCTGTCACTGCTCTTGGTGAATGGCTGGCCACTGTCTGCCTGCAAAAGCCAGACACTCTTATAATTCCACCCTCTCAATGTCCCTAGATGCCAGCCATTGTGCTTTATGTCCCACTGCTGTAGTTTAGGCTCTCCTCACTTCTTGCCTAGCATTAGGAGGACTTTCCACTTCTGGTCTGGCTTCCGTGTTAATTATTTCCCCATACTCCTCACTTTCTTTCTCTCTTCCGCTAGACTTGAAGATATTCATCTGGGTTTTACTGGGCAGAAACTTGTACAAAAGGATGAAAAAACCTAAAAGATACACCAAGAAACCAGTTGAAGTACTGATCCATAGGTCTTCTCTAGGTTGCAAAGGAATGGAAACAAAAAGTCAGGAAGATTGAAAGAACAGGGAATGGCCAGTGTGCTGGAGCTGAAGAACTGCTGAAGGAATGGACGCGGTGGTCAGGAGAGGAATCCAATGAAGTGCTTTCTTTTCCCTTT
>PVKM010006860.1:0-36368 GCA_004027735.1 Carollia perspicillata | reverse complement strand
TTATTTGCTAATCTTAAAGTGTTGGCCTGAGGGGCAGACATCTAATTTAACATACATTTAGGGGCCTGCTGGGACACTTCCGGGGATGGAGGATGGAGGGTGCCATCTTTACACAACCCCTCTGCCTTGCTCAAGATGGTGGGTAACATCTTTGTGTTCTCCCTCTGCCTCACACCAGACCACCTGCATCATACAAAGGGTAGCTTTTATCTGTGTCTGGTGCCCTGGTTTTTATATCTGGTGTCCCAGAGGTTTGGCCCAAAGGGCAGGCTTCAGGTTTGGTACATACAATATCTAGAGGCTTACAGAGGTGCTCCCAGGGAACACAGGCCAGTGACCACCATCTTTGCATTCTCTCTCTGCCTCACTGCAGCTTGAGCTGCAGAAAAGAGCTTATATGTTCATTGGGAACCTGGAATTTTGTAACTCCTGGAAAGGGCACACATCCAAGTCTCCTGGGTCTGGTGTCCAGTGAGACTTACACTTGCTTTAAAAGCTGCCAGCTGGGGCTCTGGTTTCCAATCAGCCTGAATGTAGGTGCTGACTAAGATCCTCCCCTTTGGGACACTGACAGGTCTTGCACACTCTCAACTACTGGGAGTTATTAAAAATAAAATAGGCTGTTTGGACAATCCCAAAAGTCTGAGAGACAATCAAAAGCTAGGGCAGAATTTAACGATAAAGATCATTTCCTATAAGAGGCCATTCCTTCAAGACTGGGAGAGGTGGCTGTTTCATTGAATGCATAAAAACCAACACAAAGATTCAAGCAAAATGAAAAAAACAAACAAAGGAATAACTTTTTTCCAAAGAAAACATCCAAATGGTGAATAGGTACATAAAAAGATGTTCAACATCATTAATCATCGGGGAAGTGCAAAACAGAACCAACAATGATACACATCTCATGCTTGTGAGAATAACAATCATTAGAAGAAAAGATATAACAAGTGGTGGTGAAGATAAGGAGAAAAGAGAACCCTTGTGCACTGTTGGTAGGAATGTAAATAGGTATAGCCACTTTGAGGACAGTATCTAGGTTTCTCAAAATACTAAAAACAGATCTAGTGTATGATTCAGTATCCCCTTTCTGGATACACTCCCAAAGGAAATGAAAACAGGATATTGAAGATATATGAGATCTGTCCAGAAGGCATCCAGTCATGTAATATGAAAAATAGAGATATTTATTGAAGAAGATACAAGATACAAGAAACATTGTACATAGCACAATGGTGCCTCAGTCCCATTCCAAGTAGGCACCTTGGGACCTCACACAGTTCTCCCAATTGCCAACACCTGCTTCATTGTATTTTTGTGAATCTCATCAATGGTCTGAAATCTCTTTCCTTTCAAGGGTAATTTTAGTTTTGGGAAAAGCCAGAAATCACAGGGTGCAAGATCTGGGATTTAGGGAGTCTGAGTCACCTGGGTGATTTGATGTTTCACCAAAAAGCTCTGCACAAGATGCAATACGTGAGTGGACACGTTGTCATGATGAAGCTGCCCATCACCAACTGCCCATAGCAGTGCCCTCCTGAATCATCCGAATACTTTCCGTGGAGCAATGTTCAAGCTAAATACAAAATCTAATGCATATTTGTTGCTCTACTTGCTGAGTCATTTTGAATGTGACAGCCACACAGTACACATGCTCACTCAATGGTGTCTACCATCCCCACTGAGTAGTCCAGTAAAGTTGTCATTATTTACACATGCTCATTCCAGTCCACTCTCCTTGGTTACCAGGTCACATTGATGACACACAAACCATTCTCATTATATTAATGATGGCTGGACTTTTTCCAGACAGACCTCATAATATATCTCCATGTTTACTGCATTTTTTATATGGAGATTCTGGAACCACATCCGAAGGTAAGACTTATATAACAGGAGCTAGCAATAGAGGCTTTTGCTTGATATTATTCTAGAAAGAATTAGTACTAACTCTACTGGAGAGGACTAAAAAATAAAAATTCTATTTTGATTAGCATAAAAATTCCATACAGTATGAAGACCTAAATTTAAGTTTTTATATTATGTATACCTTGACAACTGGGAGAGCTGGGAGGGCCTTGAATGGCCTAACTGAAGTTCCCTTTCTTATTGTGCTCCCATGGATAAGGTCCTTTAGCCAAATAACCCTCCTTATCGTGGAGACCAGGCACAGTGCCTGCTTATCCCTGAGTAGCATGTTTCAGTTCCCGGTCAGCCAGAGGAATTACTTAAACAAGTCAATTGCTCCTTTTACAGGAACCAAGGGTCATTCCATTCTCTTGTTACTACAAGGCCTGCCTCATTGAGCACCTGCTTGTTTATTCTGTTCCTGAGTGTAACCCTAGTGTGGCCCTTTGTGGCTTGTTGTGAATATATGTGACTAATAAACTGTCAATCTTATCTCTTGAGTGTCAATGTCATGTGTTCAGGCATCCCCATAAACCTAGGGAGGGAATTTTTCCCTCACCAACAGGGTAAAGAGAAGGCAAGTGAAACAACTGGCACCATGCTAAATGTGGTCCAACAATGACCAATAATACCTGGTCAGCTTTAATGGCTCTTGGCTAACTAATTGGTCCTGTGATACAGCAAAGCTTGCCTGGGACAGAATTGCCAATTTGTGGTTGGCTTGCTGTTTGGTTTGTGGGACACTTTATTGTCTTTCTGTCATGTATTGCCATATATTCCCAGCCACTCTAACATGCTCTTGTCCCAAAGACAAGTTTTGTCATTAATTGGTTATATCCCCTAGTGATGTGCCATTGGGTTCAGCCTGTATTTGATGGTGGTTTCTGAGGCACCCACCTATAATGTCAGCAACAGCATAGTGCCCTCACCTGTCAGTGATTGACTCCTGTTTTCTGGTAACCATCATTGGTTGCTTGAGGCAGCCATACGTACATTGTTTGTGACTGTGCAACCCTGTGATTGGCCCAGGGAAAGCCTTTTGTGAAGTTGTAGGGAAGGAAGGAGACCACCACCACAGGGAGAATTAAGCATGACACATCGGTTTTTTATATTTATTGCTATTTGAGTACAGTTAGCAGCTTTACTTGTCTCCTGTGCTGTTGTTTTGCTGCTGTAGTACACTCCAGAAACCCAAAGCTATGAAAGTGCAAGTCCATGGCTGCCTGTGGCCCAGGCACTAACAAGAAAACTAAAGGGGATGGAGCATTTGATCTCAGCCCTTCTTAGAACACCAGAGGTAACTCAACTGCTCTCTCAATGCAAAATCCCTCACCCCTAATGTGCTTCAGGTATGCTTAATGCTGATGCTTAGCAAGAGATGCCAAAGTGTTGATGTTATGATCATGATGGTTTTCCTCCAACTGGTCCACATACGAAATGAAATTACTTGATGTGGACCAGGACCTACAGAGATCGAATGGAGGAAGCAAAGACTATCTACAGGATGGGGCAATAATATAATATCCTGAATGAGAGAGAGAGAGAGACAGAGAGAGACATAGAGAGACAGAGAGAGAGAAGAAAGCTTGTATAGCAAAAAAAAGCAGGGTCTTAGAAGACAGTGATTTAGAACTATTGATCTCATGGCTATAAACCAAGCGCTTTTCTGCTGTGCCACTCTGTTGCCAGTGCTTTTGTTGCAACAAAAATCCTGAGTCAGAGTTATAGACAAAACACCCATGGTGCCACTATGGCACAGCAAAATGATTAAGTATAACCCAACATAAGACTTGAGTCCTTAAACCATACAACCATTGCCATGGGGTGGCCCCTAACTTTGAATACCTATATATGAGGCTCTCTGGAGGAAGAAATTTATAAATATGAACAGGGTAAGAGAACCCTTCTCTCCTGTAGCATATCCAGTGACAAAGTAACAACAAAATCAGTGAAATAAAATAAAGAAACCTGGACACTAAGGGAGGGAACAAATAAAAATGATCCCCCCCACAATTTGATCCAATTGGATACTTGAATTTTAATATAATAATGTATACAGCAAAAAGATAAAATGGTGCTTTTTCGTTTTTGAATCTCTACAACATGGGTTCTAAATTACATTGAACATCTGCTAAGATGGACTAATTGGCAAACCTTCGTGGATATCATCAATAATTGGGCTCAGATTAGTTATAGCTAAGAATGCACTAAATTTAAACATGGCACTCTATAATCTTAGGGGCTTTGCAGTATATAAAATAGAGGGCAAACTTGTGTGCCTGAAGTTAACCATCAGAACTATTAACTGAATTTTCCATGGTAATAGCACCCATTGCCCTAAAATATCCCATAGTAGCATGGGCACTTTAATTAGATGAATAATAAATTTAAATTAAATAAAGTAATGAACACAAATTGATCTGACAAAATGAAATCTCATGGACAGCCCCCATATCAGTTAAAATAATTAATAAGGCCCAATGTAAATTAAACCAGATCTTCAAGGATTTAAACTTATTATATAAGACCTAGTGAGTGAATGAGGTAATTATCTCAACATCCATTGTTTCTCCATTTAACACCTCATTTTGGCCTGACCTTAAACTTGGAAAGAATAGATGATGCCTTACAGTGATTTACTGAAAACATGAGGCGCCCACATCCAGTATTATTATAATTACTGACTGTCTAACCAGCAACTGCCAAATATTTTGCTATTATATATTGAACTAATATGTTTAGTTCAGTGTCTATTTCAACAGCTTCTTAGTGCAGTTTGGCTTTACCTTTAAAAGGGCAGAATACACCTTTATCAGTTAACACATGGTGCACCGCAGCAGCCTGGTCATTACATACACTCATTTCAGGCAAGATCCTAAGTGCATTCACCTTTTTCTAGGAACACGGATATGGCATTACATTAATGACATCCTCCTCTGAGGAAATTCATTTGACATGGTCACTGAGAACATGCAAAAACTCACAAAGGAGCTTACAAAAAGGGGAAAGGCCATTGACCCACACATAAATCAAGGCTTCACCACCTCTGTTATTTTTCTGAAAGTTATTTAGTAACCCAAGAGCTGTTCCACTTTCCTAGCACTTTAGGAAACAGCTAGTGACTCTCTCAGCACTCACAATTTTAACACAAGTCCAGTATCTTTCAGCCCTTCTTGGGTTCTACAGGCAATACATTTCTCATTTATAATTTTAGGTTACCTCACTGATGCTGTTACTTGAAAATATGCCCACCTTAAATGGAATCTTCTTCAACAAAAGACTCTGAAATCTTCCCAAACTGAAATCAATAGGTACTGTTGTTAATCCCCTCAAAGACTCCTTCACTGCAGAGGTTTTGGCAATTTCCTCTCATGCCTTCTGGAGTCTCTGGACAACCAATGATGGCTATTAGCTGGCCATAGGCTTCTGATGCAATAAAATATTATTTTCAGCCTTGCTTTCACAACTGGAATGGCAATGGCTGGCCACATACTGGGCTTGCCTATGACATAATATGACCAGCTACCTATATGCTAATGAAGCAGTACCCTACAAGGTTAACACAGCTATTAAGAACTCCTTACTACAGGATGGAACCAAACCTGGGCCCTCTCCAAGTGGAGGTGGCTTCCCCTGTCCCCAGTCCCTTGCCAGATGCCATGGTGTTGGAGGAGGTTACTTTTCTTTCAGATTATTCGGCTCCTTGGAGAGTCCCTCAGGATCAACTGAGTAAATAACATTAGGAATTTGTGCACTTTATAGATGATATTGCCACTAACAAATATGATAGAGTTCAGTGGAGAGTTGTTTTTCATCCCTTAACCAGGATAGCCATAATAAAGGTTGAATCCAATGGTCATTGCAAGTGGTCACATGTCAAACAGTCAATGTAGCACTGAATGCTGTGGTCAGTAAATGGCTCTATCTATATATGTCCACAAATTGTTGGGCCATTGCCTCAAAACTGTCCTTTTGGGGGTAAAAATCTCTGTGAAGCTCTTGCCTCACATATACCCAAAATATAAATCAAGGTTGCACATGTCTCTACATATATTAAAAGTCACAAATATAAAGCCTCATCAGAACACTCTTTATGCCCTTTGGAACTCCAGCCATTACTGATAATGACCAAAGGACTAATTGCACTTTTCCGAATGTACAATGTTGGGTTCTTAAGGAAGGTATTAAATGGAACTTACACCTTCACTAAAGGTCCCAGGCAGGTAGTTAAATTGGGAAGTACACGAGGCTTCTCAAAGGACTCCTGTTTATGTTTTCAAAAATGTCAAAAGAATCCCATATTCATTGTTGACTTTGCTAAAAGCACTGATTAATCTAAATTTGTACCCCTGTGGACATGCACTCCCTACAACAATGCCACACAGGTCCCTCAATATATTCCATTGACCATAAATAGGAACACTTCTAAAGTTTATATGTTTTACAACCTTCCATGTGGCCCAAGTAGCAATTTTGTTTCCTGGGGAAGTACTTCTCCTACCACTTAGAATTCTCCGTCATCATCAAGGTTTAAATTGATGTCAAGGCATCAAGAGTCAATTGTGGTGTAAGGCATAAAAATAGGGCTTAATATGATGTGTACTTTGACATCTCTGGAAAACTGGAAGGTCCTCAAATGGCCTAACAGGAAGGTCCCTTCTTTATTGTAATCACATGGATAAGGTACCTTAGTCAAACAACCCTTCTTATCACAGGGAACAGGCATAGTGTCTGCTTATGTAGGTTTCAGTTCCCTTCCAGTCAGCAGAATTATTTAGACAAACCAACCATATCCTCCACAGGAACAAGGGTGCATCTCAGTCTCTTGTTACTACAAAGCCTGCCTTCCACAGCTCCTACTGGTTCACTCTCTTCCTGAATGCAACCTCTATGTGGTCCTGCATGGCATGGTATCCTCCATTGCAGGTTGTGAATATATGTGACTAATAACTTGCTTTCAATATTGACTGTCAAGTATTTATTATGTGTCTGATAATCCTTATAACCCTAGGGCAGAACTCCCTATCTCACCAAGAAGATGAAGTAGGCATGACTAAAACATTGACCACTCTGGAATCAAGGAGGTAGGCAATAACTTTTTTAGATATAATTTAAAAACAAAATGTGCAAAGAAAATTCCTGAAAAAGAAAAGCAACAATAAGGGCCTCACCTGAACAGATATTAAAAAGTATTATGCAGGCACAGCAAATAAAACTGTTTGATACTGGCACATGAATAGAAAGTCAGAGCAATAAAACAGAAAATAGTCCAGAATTAGACCCAAGTAAATATAAGAATTTAGTATGTGATACAAAATATTTTTTAAATGAGGAAAATATCATTGTTCAATAAATGATGTTAGGACAACATCACTCATTTTGAGCGATTTGAGTGATTTGGTCACTCATTTTGAGAGAAAGAGAGATAAACCTGGATTAACTTATTTCTTACTTAAAAATAAGTGTCATCAGTAAATGAATGGATCAAAAAACTATGGTACATGTACACAATGGAATTCTATGCAGCAGAAAGAAAGAAGGAGCTCCTACCCTTTGCAACAGCATGGATGGAACTGTAAAGCATTATGCTAAGTGAAATAAGCCAGGCAATGAGGGACAAATACCATATGATCTCACCTTTAACAGGAACCTAATCAACTAAACAAACAAGCAAGCAAAATAAAATAAAAGACACTGAAATAGAAAACAGGCTGACAGTAACCAGAGGGGAGAGGGGAGGGAATTTCAAGGGAAAAAGGGAAGGGATTATAGAAACAAGTATAAAGGACACATGGACAAAAACTAAGGGGGGTGTCAATAGGAAGGAGGTGGGGAGCACTGGGGGGGGTGGACTGGGATGGAAGTAAAAGACAGAAAACTGTACTTGAATAACAATTAAAATAAAATTAAAAAACTAAATGTCATATGGCTAAAAGATTTAAACATACAGAAGAAACTTGGAAAATGTTTCTTAGAACAAAAGGCAGAGAAAATGTTTATATCCATGAAATAGAAAAAGCCTTCTTAAAGCAAGACACAGAACCAGAAACTTTAAAGAAAAATAATGATAAATTTAATGACATGAAAAGTTTACAAATTTTCTCAACAGAAAACACTCCAGAAAAGGTAAATCCAAAGGTAAATGGAAACTGGAAAATACATTTACAACACATATGATGAAAAAGGAGCTAGATTTCATATGATACAAGGAATCCTTCCAAGTCTTCTTTTTAAAAAATTTGAAGATTTTTGAGGCGCGTTGGAACAGCCCAAGGCATCATCTGTCTCCTGGCTCCCGGGAACCTCAGTTCCAGTCAGTCCACTCCTGCAGCATCCTCCGCACCATCCATACCTCCGCATCTTCTTGCTGGTCTTCGGTTCCAGATCCCTGGCATTGCCCCTCGTGAAACATGACTCATGATTTCAAACTGTAGACCTCATCTTTGCCAAGGTGAAGGGTTATCCTCATTGGCCCGCTTGAGTAGATGAAGTTCCTGATGGAGCTGTAAAACCACCCCCAAACAAACTACCCATTTTCTTTTTTGGAACTCATGAGACTGCTTTTTTAGGCCCAAAGGATGTATTTCCTTACTCAGAAAATAAGGAAAAGTATGGAAAACCAAATAAATGAAAAGACTTTAGTGAAGGTTTATGGGAGACAGATAACAATCCGAAAGTGAAATTTTCAAGTCAACAGGCATCAGCTAAACCATCAAATGCATCATCAGATGTTGAAGTTGAAGAAAAAGAAACTAGTGTTTCAAAGAAAAATACTGACCATGAAGAAAAAACCAGCAATGAGGATGTGACTAAAGCAATTGACATAACTACTCCAAAAACTGCCAGAAGAGAAAGAAAGAGAAAGGCAGAAAAGCAAGTAGAAGCTGAGGAGGCAGGAGCAGCGACAACAGCAACAGCATCTGCTAATCTAAAAGTGAGTCCTAAAAGAGGACGGCCTGCAGCTACAGAAGTCAAGATCCTGAGAACAAGAGGCAGACCCAAAATGGTAAAACAGAACTGTCCTTTAGAGAGTGACATTGTAACTGAAGAAGACAAAAGTAAGGAAAAGGGGCAAGAGGAAAAGCAACCTAAAAAGCAGTTTAAAAAGGATGATGGTCAGAAGGAAGAAGACAAGCCAAGGAAAGAGCCAGACAAAAAGGAGAGGAAGAAAGAAGTTGAATCAAAAATGAAAAATTTAGCTAAAACAGAGGTTACGTCAACCTCTGATTCTGAAGAGGAAGGAGATGATCAAGAAGGTGAAAAGAAGAGAAAAGGTGGAAGAAACTTTCAAACTGCTTATAAAAGGAATATACTCAAAGGCCAACATGAGAAAGAAGCAGCAGATAGAAAACGCAAGCAAGAAGAACAGATGGAAACTGAGCACATTAATCCAGTTACTAAAAAGAAAATGCAAGTGGAGCAAACAAGAGATGAAGATCTTGAGACAGACTCATTGGACTGAATTACCCCTCCCCCCTTTGATGGAAGAATGTTCCAGATTCTAAATTGAGGACTTCATTAATGGCATTATTACTGTGTTATGATTGTTAATTTCCTGTAAGGTACACACTACATACTAAGGTTGGCAAAAGTTTTTTTCCAAGCTTAAAATGAAGCTTTGTGTATGAAAATTAGAATAAACTGAAATGATGGTGGTTGTACATTATTTCCTTTAGAAAATATAAAAATTAATTTTGTTTTGAAGTTAGGTGTTAAACTGGAGTAGCTGTCACACCCCAGAGAATGAGGCAGTTGTGCCCTTCCCTTTACATTCCTTTGTTGTTTAATTCGTTAGAATCTTAATTGTTTTTTAATCCTGAGAGATTAAACATAGCCTTGTTAAGAAAACAGAAATGAAACTGTAACCAAAATTTTAAAATAAAGTTAAAAAAATAAAATTAAAAAATTTAAAAATTTGAAGATTTTATTTATTTTATTTTTAGGTAGAAGGGAAGGGGGGAAGAAAGCGAGGAAGAGAAACACTCATGTATGGTTGCTTCTTGCACATCCTCTACTGGGGACCTGGCCCACAGCCCAGACATGTGCCCTGACTGGGAATTAACCTGGCAACCCTTTGGTTCACAGGCCGGTGCTCAATCCACTGAACCACACCAGCCAGGGTGAAACCTTCCAAGTTTTTCCCAATAAAAAGTGACCAACCAATGTAAGAATGAGCAAAGTGCACAAACAGACTAATTATATTTATATATATATATGTATATATATGTATATGTATGTGTATACATATATGACTTGTAAATCAAAATGAAAACAAGTATACAATATTATTTCAATTAGATTGCTAAAGATCCAGTATTTCTTCACACATGGAAGAATAGTCACCTACACAGAATACATGAATCTGTGAGCCAATAGGAACCCTCATATTTTATTGATTGAAGGCTATATTGATGGAATTAGTTTGGAAGACAATTAAGAACATCTATCAAGTTAAAAAGTGCACATATCTGTTGATTCATTAACTATATGACTTGGGCTTTATCCTGTAGATATAACATGCTAAATATATATATACATTCACACATAAGAATATTTATTGCAGGTCTGTTTATAACAACAAAAGTGTAGAAATACTCTTCATGCATCCATTCAGGTAAACATTTTAATAAATTCTGTACAATGTTAAGCTGTTCAAGGCATGTGGTGGATTTATATGTACCTATAAAGAAGTTTCTGACATATATGGTTAACTGTATGAAAGCAGAATACAGAACAGTGTCAATACTATGCTTTCGTTTGTGTAAAACAAACATAGATCAACAGATATAACTTTTATATGAAAGTATATAGAAGACACTGGTAATACTGAATGCCTCTAGAGAAAGGATCTGGGTGTCCTGGATGATAGGGGTATATCTTATCGAATACATTTTTTGCCTTGTTGAAAAATTTTACCATATGCGTGTATTATTGTTTTAATAGAAGAATGTTAATTAAGAACAAAGAAAGAAAGTCATGAGACATTTGGATTGAGAACCAGACAGAAAATATTCCTCTTAGTATGCATATTATCTGAAATAAAAGAAGATAAATTGACAAGTGTCTTGAAACAGTAGAGAAAGGGTGTGGCTTAAAAGTTTCTATCATGCAAGGGATGATAAGTGGAAATTAATTGTATCGATGCTGTCATTACTAATTGAAGATTTCTAGGATATCATTGGTGCACTCTTTGTTTAAAGTAATGCTTTAATTTTTTTAACTACTGAAGAATAATTGAAAATATAATTGTAGACATTAGAGTGATTATTTGTTAAGTATGCATTGTGAAATAATTACTCAGATCAAGATAATTAACACATCTGCCACTTCACCTCACATAATTATTGCTTTTGTAGTCTCTTTATTGTTTGGGAGCTTTTGTCAGTTCACATTTTTGTTCCTTGATGCTGTTTTGCCATGTGTTTTGCCCAATATTGAAATAACTTTTTTTGATATTCTTACTATTATGAAAACAATACACATTCATTATAAAACATTGAGATAATATAGAAAAGTATAAAGAATATGCTAAACGTATCTATGAACTTGCTACCAGGACAAATTTTCGTATCTCTCCTTCTAGAATTATACATTTACATTAGTAAATTAGAAAATTATACATATATAATAAAATATATATTAGGAAACACATGTATGTTTTAATAACTACTATAAATTCCAGTATCATGTTATACATACTATGTATAACCAGTTTTCCAACCAATATTAAATAATAGACAAGTTTCTATGATAACTAGTAAGGATATGTAGCATATGTTTTATAGATACATATCACGTGCAATGAACATAAAGTGTACTGTAGTGTTGAAGTTTTATCATTTATTTACTCAATTTATTATTTGTTGATATAAATAAGTTTTTTAATTTCTTAAAGCAGCATCTCATCTGTAGTTGAGATTTTAAGAGAAACTACTTTATAGTCCACACAGTATTTTATCTTTTTTAAAAAATATATTTTATTGATTATGCTATTACAGTTGTTCCATTCTGCCCCTTATTCCCCTCTGCCTTGTACACCACCTCCCACCCTCATTCCCCCCCTTTATTCATGTCTATGGTTCATACACAGAAGTTCTTTGGCCTCTATATTTCCTATACTATTCTTAACCTCCCCCTGTGTATTTGCTACCTACCATTTATGCTGCTTATTCCCTGTACCTTTTCCCCTCCCCATCCCCTGCTGATAACCGTCTATGTGATCTCCATTTCTGTGATCCTGTTCCTGTCCTAGTTGTTTGCTTAGTTTGTTTTTGTTTTTGTTACTTTTAGGTTCAGTTTGTAATAGCTGTGAGTTTGTTGTCATTTTACTGTTCATATTTTTTATCTTCTTTTTCTTAGATAAGTTCTTTTAACATTTCATGTAATAAGGGCTTGGTGATGATGAACTCCTTGAACTTGACCTTATCTGAGAAGAACTTTTTCTGCCCTTCCATTCTAAATGATGGCTTTGCTGGATAGAATAATCTTGGATGTAGGTCCTTGCTTTTCATGATTTGGAATACTTCTTTCCAGCCCCTTCTTGCTTGCAAGGTCTCTTTCGAGAAATCAGCTGATAGTCTTATGGGCACTCCTTTGTAGGTAACTGTCTCCTTTTCTCTTGCTGCTTTTAAGATTATCTCCTTATCTTTAATCTTGGAAAGTGTAATTATGATGTGCCTTGGTGTGTGCTTCCTCCGGTCCCACTTCTTTGGGACTCTCTGAGCTTCCTGGACTTCCTAGGAGTCTACTTCTTTTGCCAGATTGGGGAAGTTCACCTTCATTATTTATTCAAATAAGTTTTCAATTTGTTGCTCTTCCTCTTTACTTCTGGTACCCCTATGATTTGGATGTTGGAACATTTCAAGATGTCCAGGAGGTTCCTAAACTTCTCATTTTTTCTGAATTCTTGTTTCTTCATTCTGTTTTGGTTAAATGTGTATTTCTTCCTTCTGGTATAACTCACTGATTTGAGCCCCAGTTTCCTTCATGTCACTGTTGGTTCCCTGTACATTTTCCTTTATTTCACTTTTTATAGCCTTCACTTTTTCCTCTATTTTGCAACCATACTCAACCAATTCTATGAGCATCCTGATTACCAGTGTTTTGAACTGTGCATCTGATAGGTTGACTATCTCTTCATCGCTTAATTGTATTTTTTCTGGAGCTTTGATTTATTCTTTCATTTGGGCCATTTTTTTTGGTCTCTGAGCACCAGTTGCATAGTAAGGGGTGGAGCCTTATGTATTCTCCAGGGTGGGGAAACCAAAGTCACTGTGTTGTGACACTGTATATGGGGGAGGGGTCTGAGAGGGAACAATGTCACTTGTTCAGCTCTCATATTTTAGTTACTTCCCCCACTACCCACAAGCAAATTGTGCCCTTCTGGTCTGATTTATAGGTGGGTGGGTTGGTGTACATTCTAGGACCCTGTGGGTCTCTCCAATGAAGTCTTCTTTGAGGCTGGAAGTTTCTCCCATTGCTTCAACCTTTATAGGTTTTTTTCAGTCAGAGGTTTTCAGGCTTTATTTTCCTGCACAGAACCCTGGGTTGCACAGTCTGTCTTGATCCCCAGTTGTTTCTCCTGGTTTAACTTCACACAAATGTGGGACTGCCCACCTTGTCAGCCACTGCTTCAACTGGTCCTCTAGCCTCTGCCTTGCTGTGAGTCCTCTCTACCCGGATGCCCATCTCTGCCCCTTCTACTGGTCTGAATGAATGTTTCTTCTTTAATTCCTTGGTTGTTGGACTTCCATACAGTTTGATTTTCTGTCGGTTCTGGACATTTTTTGATTTAAAATTTGTTGTTGTCCTTTTGGTTGTGTGAAGAAGCACAATGTGTCTACCTATGCCTCCATCTTAGCTGGAAGTCTCCACACTATTCTTTAGAAACCAATATACATATGTGAATGAGATATATTAACTGTTCATTAAAGTTATTTAAGTTATTTGGTTGCTTTAGTTCCAGGGTTTTTGAGCATTTATAGGTGAATCTAGTATGAGAATCCAGAAGAAATGTTTTAAAAGTACCAAGGAGAGGCCACTCACCACTGCTGGCAAGAGGGATGCTTGGAGGCTGAGGACAGAGCTGGTCTCTCAGTGGCTCTGAGTCAGGAAGGCTTGGGCAATGGGCAGAGCTTGGCAGCCAGGTAGTAGCATTGCTGAATGGACGCAGCTAATGCAGTGGGCCAGGGACCATGGGGCACTGCCTCTGCCAGTGACTTCTGCACTGCTGCACTGCCTGGGTGGATCCCTGACTCTTCTGTGACATCAGGTTGTCTTTAAGGGCTGGGCCCCCTGACAGAAGTCCCTGGCTCTGTTCTGACTGTAGGGGAGCTAAAATATGTCAATATATGCAACCCAGGGGCCACAATCATCCCTGTTACATTTCCTGGAGGTGAAACTAGGCAAAGAAGCTCCAATCTGTGAAAAGTGAGGTCATTGCTAGATTCCCAGAAACCATAGATTTTTTAAAAGATTTTATTTATTTATTTTTAGAGAGAGGGGAAAGGAGGGAGAAAGACAGGGAGAGAAACATCCATGTGTGGTTGCTTCTTGCACACCCCTTGCTGGGGACCCAGCAGGCAAAACAGACAAGTACCCTGACTGGAGATAGAACCTATGACCCTTTGGTCCATAGGCTTGAGCTCAGTCCACTGAGCTACACCAACCAGGGCCCATTAATTTTTTAATAGCCCTACAAAGTGGCCTCTCCTGTCAATGCTTGTCATCTTACTTTGGTGTCCTCAGATACACTATAAACACCAACTCATTTGAAAAGCTGAATCCTCTCATGGATGACCCTCCTCTGCCTGAAAAATTCTGGAGCCACCCAAGTATTTTTCCCCTCTACTGTGTCCAAAAGACACAAGACAACTTGTCCTGAGCATGGAGCAGATAGATCCTTATCTCACAACATGCACAAAAATCAACTCAAAATGGGTCAAATATCTTGTCAATGGAAGAAACATTCAAACTGGCAGAGAATTTTTATTTGAGCCAAACTGATGACAACTTCTAGGAAGCAAAATCTCAAAGAATTGAGAAAATGCTCCAGAAAATGGCAGCGTTGCATCTTATTTTACACATTATAATCAAAAGAGGACACATAAGTAGGTTACGTGAAATCCATTGCTGATAGATTGGGGAGGAGAGAGAAAGAAAAGCAGGGATTGAATAAAAAGTAAAATGATAGACACATCTTTTACATACACGGGTACAGGATAGTTAAGTCAACAATTAACATGATAACAATAACAATAAGGAGACTTGTGGTTGCCCTCTGGTGTGGTGCTTTGAAGGGTCCAGAAAAAGGAAATTTGACAGTCCAAAGGTATGTTACCATATAGGCAAAAAGACAACAGATAGACTCAGTTAAGGAAAAGACTAACCCCTTTCAAGGGTAAAATACCAGCCTAGGACAGGACTACCCACCAGGAACCACTTTTAGTTAGGAAGTTTTAATTTCAAACCATCCTATGTGGTTACTTTAGGTCTCTGAGATTGTAAGGCCACCATGCAGGCCTCCCCTGAGCTTGTTGGGTTTATATGTGACCCCTTTTCTTCTGCAACCTAATGTAAGAGCTAAAACTGCAATGCTCATAAAAGAAAACAGCAACAAATCTTTGTGACTTTGGATTAGATATGACACCAAAAGCACAAACAACAAAAAATAGCTAAACTGGGCATCATCAAAACTGAAAAACTTCTGTGTGTTTTAAGGACACAAAGTAAAAAGTCAAGCCACAGAATGAGAGAACATTTCTGTAAATTATAGACCTGATAAGGGACTTGTATCTAAAATATGTAAAAAACTATTATAAAACTCAATAATAAAAAGACAAATAATCCAGTTTATAAATGGGCAAAGTATCTCGATGTATATTTCTCCAAAGAAGGCTGTGAATGGTTAATAAGCACATGAAAAGATCATTAGCCATTAAAAAAATGCAAATCAAAGCCACAATGAAATATGACTTCACATCCATTAGGGTGGCTATAATTAAAAAAGACAGATAATATCAAATTTTGGTAAGAACCTGAAAAGAGGTAATCCTCAGAAACTGCTGGTATGACTATAAAATGTTGCAGCCCTTTAAGAAACAATGTGGTAGTTTTTCAAGAGGCTAAACTGAATTGTTTGAGAACCAAGATGTTCAAGAACAGAGTTTTGATTGTATATGAACGGTCAAATGACTGTATACACTGTATTTGACTGTTCATAGCAGTGTTATTCATAATAACAGTCAAACCTCATTTTTCAAATATCTCCCATTTTGAACAATTCAGTCCTTGACCAAGTTTTTCACAGAAAATATGTTTTGGTTGTCTAACAAAACTTTGTTTCTTTACTTGTCAACCCTTTCATGATAATACCTGTATGATCAGTCATGCATCTTTCAAGCAACAAACAAAGGAGTTTTGGTTTTCCAACAAATCGCTTCTTGAACAGTTTTCTGGAATGAATTAAGTTCAAGAACCGAGAATCCACTGTACAAGTTTTTGTATGAGCATGTTGTCCTTCCTATTGGGTATATACCCAGAAGTGAAAATGCCATCATACAGTATGTATCTATGTTTAGCCTCTTAAGGAACTGCCACAGTTTCTCAAAGTGGTTGTGTTAGTCAGCAGTTAGAAATGAGCATCAGGAGGGAGAAAGGGGGCAGTGCCCTTGTTGTACTAAAGCAAATAGTTGAACTAGTTTTAGTTCAGATAAAGAACAAACAAGAAGGTGTGAAATCAGAGGGAAGACTGTTGGGAGGAACTCGCTTAAAAGCCTGTCCTCAAAATACATAGCAAAAATTTCCATTGAGGTTTTACCTCCCACAGTGGGCAATCAAAGAGGATTATGGGGAAAAGCATATGCAGAAGAAGCCAAAATTGTAGAACCAAGGTATCTGTCAATCAACATAGAACCCAAGCCCTATGTTAATACAATCATGCATGTACTTAAGGCAGCAGATTCAGAAGACTCTGGAAGGGGCATTCTCACCTTACTGGGCAGGCTCATTCTCTCCCTTGAGAATGTACTAATAAAACTCTTACTCATCCACTTTTGTCTTATTGACCTGCAATTCTTTACTGCATCAGTGAGAAGAACTGAGCTCCAGTAACAGTTGCAATATTTTACATTACCACAAGCAGTTTCTGAGGATTACCACTTCTCTGGTTCTCACCAACACTTGTTATTACTGGTATTGTTTTATTATAGCCATCCTAGTGGTGTGGTATCCCATTGTGGTTTTGAACAAATTGCTTCTCAAACAGTCTTCTGAAATGAATTAAGTCCCAGAAATGAGGTTCTACTATATCTCAAAAGTGGAAACAACCCAAATGTCCATCAGCTAATGAATGGATACATAAAATACGATACATCCTTACAATGGAATATTATACAGCCATAAAAAGGAATCAAGCACTGATCCATGCTACGGTACGCATGAACCATGAAAACATTATATTAAGTGAAAGCCAGTCACGAAGGACCATGTATTACAGGTTTCTTTTGGTGTGAAATGTCCAGAATAGGCAAATCCATAATGAGTTTCTTAGTGCTTATGGCTGGGGGAGATAGGAGAAGTGGTGGGCAGGGTGACAGACAAGGGAAGAGTATGGGGTTTCTTTTTAGAGGTGATGAAATGTTCTAAAATTGATTGTGGTGATAATTGCATAACTTTGTGAGTATACAAAAAGCGGTTGAATTGTATACTTTCAATGGATACTCCAATTGTATACTTGAATTGTATGGTATGTGTGAATCATATATCATTAAAGCTGTTTTTAAGATGGGGGAGCCTTGGTTGGCGTAGCTCGGTAGATTGAGTGCCAGCCTGCAATACAAAGCGTTGCCAATTTGATTCCCAGTCAGGGCACACATTTGGGTTGCAGGCCAGGTTCCCAGTGGGGGACACAAAAGAGACAACCACACATTGATGTTTCTCTCCCTCTCTTTCCCTCCTTTTCCCTCTCTCTAAAAAGAAATAAAATCTTAAAAAATTAAATGGGGGAAAAAGAGTACAAAGGAGAAAGCAACTTATTTGAGATGGAGCTATAGGGAAAGCTTTATGGTGACATTAACATTAGCACTAGTCTTCATAGTAGGAAACAGAAAAGACAGTCTATGAAGAAGATTTTTCAAGGGTGTCCAAACTGTGCCCTGTGAGCTTCATGAAGCCCAGGATGGGTGTGAATGCAGCCCAACACAAAATTATAAATTTACTTAAAACGTTATGATATTTTTCTGTGATTACATGTTCCAATGTATTTAATGTGTGGCCCAAGACAACTCTTCTTCTTCCACTGTGGCCCAGAGACACCAATAGGTTGGACATCCCTGGATGAGCAAAGAATCAGCAGGGAGAGGCTCTCTAGACAGGCCTGATAAATTGGCAATTATCTGGTGAATTCTCCACTGTATTCAGAGACTGTCATTCAGGCAGTTTATCTCCTTTATTTATCATATATATTTTATGTATGTGTGTAATTAATGGTGTGATTAATAATAAATTGGTAATTTGCTGATAATTTTTCAAAGTATGAAGCAAAATTCAAAATGGTCAAAATCATATAAGCATTTATTAAATATCTTCATAGGCTTGACATTGATTTTAGCAGTAAAGCATAAAGTTGTATATATCTTTCCATTTTAATTAAAAGAAAATAAAAAATAGTTTATATTTGTCAAATATTTTATTATGATGTTATTAGTTATAAATGTACATTTAAGGATAAAATGTATTTTCCCTTTTCTGCCAACCAAACACATCATATTCATTTTCTAAAATGCTTTGGAGCTTCTGTTTTCAATTCAGAGATATAGAGAGCTTGAATGAGTATTGCTTCCACCCTGAAAACAAGAAAATAGGTCAGACAAACTGCTAATTAATGACATTTTTTTATCCTTTCAGAAAACTAAGTTTGTAGGCCAAACAAGTAACTTAAAATCAAGAAAAAAAATGATACCTATAAGGGACATACAGGACTTACTTAAAAATGTATATAGCAATCCTTGCCTTTACTATTAGAAACATTAAAAAAAGATGTATGGGAGAAAGGGACTTCCGGCCAAGATGGAGGCATAGGTAGAAATACTATGCCTCCTCATACAACCAAGTTTAAGGACAACAAAGATTTAGAAACAAAAACACAACCAGAACAGACATAAAATTGAACTGTATGGAAGTCCAACAATGAACCATTCATCCAGATCGGTAAGAGGGGCAGAGTGGGTAGCCAAGGAGGGGTCATGGCAGGAAAAAGCAGTGGTCGGCAGACCTGGGCACCCAGGCAGTGCCAGGATAGCAGACCCCAGGTGCGGGGAGGAAACAAGCAGACCCAGTGAGGTGTGCAAGGCAGTTGGCTGACTGTGGACACACATTCATGTGCAGAAAAAACAGGCAAAAATGGGCAGTGAGACAGACCACACAACCCAGGGCCCGAGCAATGGGAAATAAAGCCTAAAAGTACTAATTGAAAAAACTTGCAGGGGTTGAGGTGCCGGGAGAGACTCCCAGCCTCACAGTAGAGTTTGCTGGAGAGACCCACAGGGTCATAAAATGTACACAATCTCACCCACCTGGGAACCAGCACCAGAAGGGCCCAATTTGTTTGTGGAAGTAGCAGAGGGGACTGAAATCTGTCAGAGAGGGGAGCAAGTGCCATTGTTACCTCTCTGACCTTGCCCCCACATAGAGCATCACAACCCAGCAATGGGATGCCCCACCCTGGTGAACACCTAAGCCCCCACCCCTCATATGTAACAGGTGTGACCAGACAAAAAAATTATGGCTCAAATGGAAGAATAAATCAAAGCCCCAGAGCTAATACTTTTAAGCAACAAAGAGATAGCCAACCTATCAGATGCACAGTTCAAAACACTGATGATCAGGATGCTCACAGAACTGGTTGATTTTGGTCACAAATTAGATGAAAAAATGAAGGCTACACTAAGTGAAATGAAGGAAAATGCACAGGGAACCAACAGTGATGGAAAGAAAACTGGGACTCAAATCAATGGTTTGGAGCAGAAGGAAGAAAGAAACAACCAAACAGAAAAGAATGAAGAAACAAAATTTAAAAAAATGGGGAGAGGCTTAGGAACCTCCAGCACATCTTTAAATGTTCCAACATCCAAATTATAGGGGATCCAGAAGGAGAAAAGGAACAGCAACAAGTGGAAAAGTTATTTGAACAAATAATACAGGAGAACTTCCCCAATCTGGCAAAGGAAATAGACTTCCAGGAAGTCCTGAAAGCTCAAAGAGTCCCAAAGAAGGTGGATCCAAGGAGGAACACACCAAGGCACATCATAATTACATTAGCCAAGATTAAAATGAAAGAGAGAATTCTAGAAGCAGCAAGAGATAAGGGGATAGTCACCTACAAAGGAGTTCCCATCAGATTGTCAGCTGATTTCTCAAAAGAGACCTTACAGGCAAGAAGGGGCTGGAAAGTATTCCAAGTCATGAAAGGCAAGAACCTACATCCAAAGACTGCTCTATTCAGCAAAGCTATCATTTAGAATTGTAGGACAGATAAAGTGCTTCTCAGATAAGGTCAAGTTCAAGAAGTTCATCATCACCAAGTCCTTATTATATGAAATGTTAAAGGGATTTATCTAAGAAAAAGAAGATAAAAAATATGAACAGTGAAAGGACAGCAAACTCACAGTTATTAACAACCACATCTAAAACAAAAGCAAACTAAGCAGACAGCTAGATTAGGAGTGGAGCCACAGAAATGGAGATCACATGGAGGGTTAGCAACAGGGGAGTGGAAGGAGGAGAGGGTGGGGAGAAGGTACAGAGAATAAGTAGCATAGATGGTGGGGAGAAAATCAACAGGAGGAGGGCAAGACTAGTGTGGGAAATGTAGAAGCTAAAGAACTTATGACACATGGGCATGAACTAAAGGGGGGAAATGTGGGTGGAGTAGGTGTGGAGGGAAATGAAGGGGGGAAGTGGGACAACTGTAATGGCATAATTAATAAAATATATTTAAAAAAGAGGTATGGGTAATATATAATTAGTGGAGATAAAACAGAATTAATTAAACCTAGATCAAGTACAAAAAGGGGGAAAACATAGAATAAGTGGTATGAATACACACCACTCACATACTCACAACTAATATCGTGCATATAAGAAGTCGAATTAATGTCTGTCTCATTTCTCCCTTTGTTAAAAAGAATTAATATCTTCAACTGGAAGCTGATTACCATAATAGCATCTTACTTATAGGGTGGTTTTGAGGATTAAATGATAATAAATATTTTCAAATGCCTAGTGCAACTATTGGCACATAGTTGGATGTTAGTAGGCTCAGTATTTGTTGAGTGGAATATATACTATAGGAATTGTTGAAATCGAAGTGGTCTGGATTGGGCAAGGTTTCTTATAGACAAGGTTGGACCCATTTTTGGCATTGTTGGATGATCAGGATAACCAAAACATAGAGAATATTCTTAGACAAGATGGTGGGAAAAGGTGTGTGTGTGGGGGGGTGAGCGTGAAATTAGAAAGGGGAAGATATAGTTGTGAACCAAGAATAATATATAGCCCAATGAATCCCCGATGCATTTATAGTCATATACAAAACAACAAAAAAGTAAGGCTAAGGATCCCTACTTTGTCCAAATAAAACATTAGTTTCATGTTTTGCTAACTGTCATGGATCCAGCGATGGTGCCTCTGCCCAAGAAAATCAATCCTGATGCCACTTTGACTTGGTAAATAGTGGGCTATAGGCAGGGTTAAAAAGAGGCTGCCAACCTCTGTTAGGTAACAAAGCACTTTCAAACATGCCAAATTCAAGGTGAGAGCTGCAGCAGCCATAGGACTAGAGATGCCTGGGATGAAATTCACAGAGAGCTTCATATTTTTTCATACCCTGTTATTTGGTTCCCAAAGTGATGTTAAACTTCAGCAAATCTTTTGAAACCACTGCATTTGGAGTCTCCATCTGTGCTTTGTTTCTATCTGCAAGCTGCTAGCAAGCACCCCATGGTGAGTCTGCATCTGTAGGGTGAGGTCCAGGAGAAGAAATAGAGAAGAATCTCTAAATGCAAAGCTTTTAAAAATGGAAACAATGTAAAGGATCCAGTGGGGTCAATGAAGTATAATATCACTTCTGTATTGCAGTCACCATATTGTAATTTTGACTAGCCAAATGGGGACTTGGTTTGCTTGGTTACTGCCTGCTGAGCTCCAGGGATGGATGGAAATTGAGCTAGTGTGATGCAAAAAGTGCCAAAGAGTATAAGATAGCACAGTAGATGCCTGGGAGTGGAAAAGTAGAAAGTTGAATTTTATTTTGATGTGCACTTATGAAAAAATTGGGACAAAAGTAGAAAGAGGGCAACTGGAACTGAGACTCAGTTATTTTTCATATCCATGTGAAATAAAAACAGTTGATACTATAATGTGAAAAATGTAGACATTATGCTCTCTCATTCACTATTTCAGCTCTGTCCTGATCCCCTGTCTTTCTTAAACTGGCCCTTTCCATCCTCCACTCTGACATTTCTTAAAGGCAAGTCTGAGCATGTGGCTCCCCTATTTGAAAATCTTTGATGACTCTCCATTACCTATAGAAAAGAACATAATAATCTCATCAGATACTTTGTAATCTGACCCCACAAATATCTTCAGCTTTTTCTCTCTCTGAAACTATCCCCACTTGAGTATTTATGCTTTATAAATATTTAAATACTTGTAATTTCCTGTGCATACGCTATTAATAGCATGTCCTCATATATTTCTTAATGCTGTTTCTTATCTGGATGCTGTTTCTGTACCATTCTGCCTGGATAACTCCCACTTCATCTACCATGATCCAATAGCTTTTCATTTCCCTGATATTTCCTTGAACAGTGGCAGCAGAAGAAAATGTGCTGCCACTATTAATTATGCATATTTTTAATTTAAATTATTTTATTGTTGTTCCATTACAGTTGTCTGTATTTTCTCCCCACCTCTCCACCCAACCCCTCCAAACCCACCTCCCTCCCTTGCTTCCACCCTCCCCCTTGGTTTTCTCCATGTGTCTTTCAGTAGTTCCTAAAAACCCTTCTCCCCACAGTCCTCACCCCCCTCCCCTTTGGTAATTGTTAGATTGTTCTTAATTTCAATGACTCTGGTTATATTTTGTTTGCTTTTTTCTTTTGTTGATTATGTTCCAGTTAAAGGTGAAATCATATGGTATTTCTCCCTCACCACCTGGCTCATTTCACTTAGCATAATGCTCTCCAGTTCCATCCATGCTGTCACAAAGGGCAGGAGCTCCTTCTTTCTCTCTGCTGTGTAGAATTCCATTGTGTAAATGTACCATAGCTTTTTGATCCACTCATTTGCTGATGGGCACTTAGGTGGCTTCCAGCACTTGGCTATTGTAAATTGTGCTGCTATGAACATTGGGGTGCACAGGTTCTTTTGGAATGGTGTTTCAGGGCTCTTAGTGTATAATCCCAGCAGGAGAATTGCTGGGTCAAAAGGAAGTTCCGTTTTTAGTTTTCTGAGGAAATTCCATACTGTTTTCCACAGTGGCTGCACCGGTCTGCATTCCCACCAACAGTACAGTAGGGTTCCCTTTTCTCCACAACCTCTCCAACACTTGCTTGTTGATTTGTTTATGTTGGCCATTCTGACTGGTGTCAGGTGGTATCTCATTGTGGTTTTAATTTGCATCTATCTGATATATAGTGATGCTGAGCATCTTTTCATGTGTCTCTGGGCCCTCTGTAAGTCCTCCTTGGAGAAGTGTCTGTTAAAATCTTTTGCTCATTTTTTAATTTTTTTTTTGTCTTCCTGGAGTGGAGTCAAGTGAGTACTTTATATATTTTGGAGATCAAACCCTTGTCCATGGTATCGTTGGCAAATATATTTACCCAAGCAGTTGGTTCTCTTTTCATTTTAATGCTGTTTTCTTTAGCCATGCAGAAGGTCTTTATTTTGATGAGGTCCCATTTGTTTATTCTTTCCTTTATGTCCCTTGCTTTAGGGGATGTATCTGTGAAGATATTGCTGCATGAAATGTCTTAGATTTTCCTGCCAATGTTTTCCTCTAGGACTTTTATGGTGTTACAACTTATATTTAAGTCTTTTATCCACCTTGAATTTACTTTTGCGTATGGTGTAAGTTGGTGATTGAGTTTCATTTTTTTGCATGTAGCTGTCCAGATATCCCAACACTGTTTGTTGAATAGGCTAATTTTGCTTCATTTTATGCTTCTTCCCCCTTTGTCAAATATTAATTGACCATAGAATCTTGGGTTTATTTCTGGGCTCTCTGTTCTGTTCCATTGGCTTATGTGCCTGTTTCTATGCCAGTACCAGCCTGTTTTGATTACAGTGGCTTTGAAATACAGTTTGATATCAGGTATTGTGATCCATCCTGGTTTCTTCGTCTTTCTCAAAATTGCTGCAGCTATTTTGGGTCATTTATGGTTCCATATAAATTTCTGAAATGTTTGTTCTATATGTGTGAAATATATCATGGGTACTTTAATAGGGATTGCATTGAATCTATATATCGCTTTGGGTAGTATGGCCATTTTGATTATGTTAATTCTTCCAGTCCATGAGCATGGGACATGCTTCCATTTGTTTGTGTTTTCCTCAATTTCTTTCTTCAGTGTTGTATAGTTTTCTGAGTACAGGTCTTTTACCTCCTTGATTAGGTTTATTCCTAGATACTTTATTTTTCTTGTAGCTGTAACAAATGGGATTTTTCCCCCTGATTTCTGTTTGTGATGTTTTATTGTTAGTGTACACCAGTGATATTGGTCTGAAGTTTTCTTTCTTTGTTATGTCTTTATCTGTTTTGGGGATTAGGATGATGTTGGCTTCATAAAAAAGGGTTTGGGAGTCTTCTATCATTTTGAATTTTTTGAAATAATCTGTGGGGAATGGGGGTTAGCTCTCCTTTAAATACTTTGTAAAATTCTCCTGTGAGACCACCTGGTCTAGGGCTTTTGCGTGTCAGAAGCTTTTTAATTACTATTTCAATTTCATCAGGTGTTACTGGTATGTTCAGGCTTTCTGCTTCTTCTTCAATGAGTTTTGGAAGGTTATATTTTGCTAGAAATGTCTTCATTTAATCTAGGTTTTCAAATTTTTAGGCATATAGTTCTTCATAGTAATTTTATACAATCCTTTGTATTTCTGTGGTGTCAATTGTAATCTCTCCTCTTTCATTTCTGATTGTGTTTATTTGGGTCCTCTCTCTTTTTTTCTTGATGAGTCTGCTTAAAAGCTTGCCAATTTTGTTTATCTTTTCAAAGAACCAGTTCCTGGATTCATTGATCCTTAGAATTGTGCTTTTTGTCTCTATGTCATTTAATTCTGCTCTGATCTTGGTTATTTCCTTCCTTCTACTAGCTCTGGGATGTCTTTATTGTTGTTCTTCAAGTTCTTGTAGGCGTAGGGTTAGGTTGTTTGTTTGAAATGTTTCTATCTTTTTTAGGTAGGCCTGTATTGCTATGAACTTCCCTCTCAGGACTGCGTTTACTGTGTCCCATAAGTTTTGGATTGTTGTAAATTCATTTTCATTTGTTTCCAGAATTTTTTTATTTCTTCCCTAGTCTCATTCTTAACCCATTCATTGTTTAATAGCATGCTATTCAGTCTGCATGATTTTGACTATTTTGGTTTTTTTTTCCCTTGGGATTGGTTTCTAGTTTCAGTCCCTGTGGTCAGAGAAAATGCTTGGTTTGATTTCAATTTTTTTGAATTTGTTGAGGCTTGTTTTGTGTCCTATCATGTGGTCTATCTTTGAAAATGTTCTATGTGCATTTGAAAAGAATGTGTATTTAACTTCTTTGGGATCAAGGGCTCTCTCTATAGATATCAGATAAGTGCATTTCATCTAGGGCATTGTTCAATGCCACAATATCTTTGTTGATATTTTGTTTGGATGATCTGTCTATTTTTGACAGTGGGGTGTTAAAATTTCCTACTATAATTGTGTTGCTGTGAATATCTTTCTTGAAGTCCTCTAAGATTTTCTTTATGTATTTGGGTGCTCCTATGTTGGGTGCATATATATTTACTATGTTTATGTCTTCTTGATGGATTCTTCCCTTGAGAATTATGAAGAGACCTTCTGAGTCTCTTTTTATGGTTATTTTTTTGAAGTTTATTTTGTTGGATATGGATATTGCTACCCTGTTGTTGTTTTTTTTTTCCTGTTCATTTGCTTGGAATATGTGTTTCCAGCTCTTCACTTTCAGTCTGCGTAGGTCTTTTGTTCTGAGGTTGGTCTCTTGTAGGCAGCATATGTGTGGGTCATGTTTTCTTATCTATTCTGCTATCTGTACCTTTTGATTGAGGCATTTCATCCATTTATGTTTAAGGTTATTATTGATAGGTACTTATCATTGCCATTTTTTCTTACCTATGTTCCTCTCTCTCTCTCACTGTTTTCTTTCTATTCTTAAAGCAAAACCTTTAGCATTTCTTGCAGAGCTGTTTTGGAGGAGGTATATTCTTTGAGGCTTCTTTTTCTCAGGAAGCTCCTTATTTGGCCTTCTATTTTAGTTGAGAGACTTGCTGGATAAAGTAGTCTTGGTTGCTGGCCTCTGGTTCTCATTATTTGGAGTATTTCTTGCCATTCTCTTCTGGCTTGGAGTGATTCCCTTGAGTAGTCAGCTGCTGGTCTTATCAGGGCTCCCTTGTATGTTACTTTCTGTTTCTCCCTTGCTGCCTTTAGGATTCTCTCTTCATCTTGTAGTTTTGCCATTTTTATTATGATGTGTCTTTAAGTGGGCCTCTTTGGGTTCCTTTTGGTTTGGACTCTCTGTGTTTCCTGGAGTTGTGTGACTTTTTCTCTCATCAAATTAGGAAAGTTTTCCATCATTTTGTTTTCAAACAGGTTTTCTATCCTTTGCCCTTCTTCTCTTTCTGGTATCTCTATTATACAGCTATTATTATGTTTCATGTTGTCCTGCATTTCCCTTAACCCTTCTTCATTCTTTCTGAGCCTTTTTTTCTTTACTTGCTGATTCTGGGTGTTTTTTTCTACCTTGTCCTCCAGCTTGCTGATCCAATCTTCCGCTTCATCGAGCCTGCTTTTGATTTCTTCTACTCTATTCTTCTGTTTAGAAATTATATTCTTCATTTCCTGTTGGGCTTGTTGATAGTTTCTATTTCCTTTTTCATGTTGATATAGTTTGCAGTGAGTTCATTGTAGTTTCCATGTAGTTTTTGGTAATTCTCTGTGAGCTCAGTGAGCTTCCTTATAATCATTGCTTTGAACTCAGTATCTGATAGTTCACTTGCCTCTTTTTCATTTACTATTCTTTCTGATACTTCCTCTTTTCTTTTCATTTGGGGATTATTTCTTTTCATTTGGGGATTATTTCTTTTCATTTCAGGATTATTTCTTTGTCTTCCCATTGTTTGTGAGACTCTTCTTGTTAGACTCTGCTTCTTAAATTTATCTGTTCTGACTCCCTGGGTTTATGGTGTGAACTACTATGATAGGAGACCTGTGAGATTCAGTGGTGTCAAATCCTTGATCTCCCAAGCTCACTGGTCTTGTTGGCCTGTCATTTATGTTGACTCTGTGTATGTCTTTGGGTTTTGATTGTTGTTGGATCTTTCTTTGGTGGGTCCTTTCCACTAGCTGGTTAACTGAGGGTCACTCTGTCCACCACCTCTTGTATACTGTTGTGCAGGTGTGGGCAGGTTTTGTTGAAGCTGTTTCTTCCATGTATAAAAGTTTTTCAGGATTCTCTCTTGCTCTTGTTCAGTTGTTTGATCTGAGTAATTTATCCACTATTTAGTTGTACTTCCACATAGGTCCTGGGTTCAGTTAGTGTGGCTTCTACTCTCTCCTTCACCTTTTTCTGTTGTTGTCTGTTGGTGGTTCCTTTGTTGGTGGGTTTCCTCTTCTAGCAGGTGTACTGGTGTTCACAGCTTCCACCTATATTTTTGTGATCAGTTGGAGGGGGAAGGGAAAATGGTTTAAAGCAGCAAGAGTGTATTCTATGATATTTACAGTACAGCCTGAAGAGAAGAGATAGGAGATCCTTCAGACATGTATAGTGTTAACCGTGACATTTCATCCAACTAGCCACTTTTTAGAAAGGGTGGAAAGAAAATAAGACTCTTGTTGCTGCAGGGGAGGATTGTGAGTTTGACCTAGAAAGCAGTGATCTTGTGGGTTGTCCGATTATGGGGTAAAGTGAGAGTAAAGGATAGTAAATAGGTGTAGTATGTGACACAATGGAGTTAATCACAACAGTAATAAAGTTCAGGAAACCATGAAATGGGCTAAGATCTGGGAGGGGTGCTGTGTAGTATTTACAATTGTATGGAACAGCTATTATTTACAATAATAATGGAGCAACAATCATATGACAGAATCTATGTTATCTGGATAACAAGACTAGGAAGTATAGGATCTAGAGTAGTGTGCTAATGGAACACAAGTGAAGTGAAAGACAGTAAATTAACAATACATTGTGAAAGAGAGAACAAGGGAAACCAGTCAAACAATGCAATTTAACCAGTCAAGCCAAAAAGGCTAAACAGAAAGAAGAGAAATACAAAAATACTAATGAAAAAAATAATAATACAAATATGAAATAACTTGCAAGTTCTCTGTAGTAGCAAAGTGAAATTTGTCTCACTGTCTCAGGTGGTGGGATGCCCCCTCCTTGAGTCCATCTCTGGTCTTTTCACAGTTCCAGGTTTTAGTGTCTCACTTGTGGGAATTAAAAAAAAAGAAGGAAGGAAGAAGAGATAAAAAGGGAAAGGAAGGAAGAAGGAATAAAACAAGAAAGAAGGAAAGAGAGGAAGAAGGAGTTAAAAGATAAAAAAACAAAACAAAACACAGAATTACTTAAAAAAAAAAAAAAACCTCCTGCTGTCATCTAACTGGCCAAGCCAGTTTTGCTGGTCTTCCTGGGTGCAGCAGGCTGAGGGGTGATTGTTTTTATTTGTTTTCATTTTTCTTCCTTTCTGATCCACACTGAGTCAGCCTCCAGCCCAGTTCACCAGCAGCCTCCCCTCATGCAGGTTCAGCCTCCAGCCCGCAGGTTCAGGTGCACACTTTCCCTGGAGCTGCGGGGATGCGCGCTTGACCAGGCTGCATCTGGTCCCTCAGGTTCTGGTGCGCACTCTTCTCAGGGTTACAGGAGTATACACAGGGTCTTCTGTGCCACCTTGGGAGTGCAGTGCATCTGGGCGGGGAGGAGGCCGGAGTGGGTGCTGCAGGAGAATTCCCTAAACAGCCACCGAGTGCTTCTTTTTTCACTTTTTCTTTTTGAGAAATTCCTCCTGCTCAAGCCTGCCACTCCATACAAAAGCCTGGCCTCTCACACAGCCTAATTCTTCAATCAGACTGGGGACTATCCAGGTCAGGGCCCGTCAGAGCCCTTAAAGGCCCAACTCTCAACTCTCCCCAGCGAGTGTCCACAGACTCCATGGGTGTTCACAGCCCCTGTGTATTTGCCACTTAGTCCTTATTCTTCTCTCTGCAACTGCAAACAACCAGGTCTCTCCTGGTGCTTCTTAAACTTTGTTTGGCAGGGGAGGGAGCCATTGACCCAGCTCTCTGCCAAGAACTCTGTGGCAGACCCAGTGGGAACTGGACCTGAGGCTGCAGTTGCCCTCGTCCCTGTGCTGGTCCCAGGAACATTATCATCCTGATGCACTCTCCTTACTGTCTGGTTTTTCAATGTCCTTTACAATTTTTAGTCTCCTATCTTCATATATGCTGGGGTACTATTGGCTGTTTGCTCTGTTCCTCAGTAGATTGGCTAGGTGTTTCACCCATGTGCAAGGGGAAGTGGACTCTGCTCCCACCTATCTTGCCACCATCTTCTACTTGCACATATTTTAATTGCTATATTTATTACAATGCATTGGAAATGGTTTACACACCTTCCACAATAGACTGCAAGTTCCCTCAGGATGGGGACTTTGGTTATCAGAAACCTAGTATAAAATAAACATTAACTGCATGTGTGATCAGTATAGGGTGGCTTATTGTTTTCCTTAATGAATCCAAGAGCTATAAGAAGATAGAATCTCAGCAGCATCTTTTACAATCTGGTTATTTTCAGACCCATCTTTCCAAGTAATCAGATAGATTACAATACATTTTTTGACAATTGATGGATAGTTTCTGTTTTCCAAAGCCTTTTAAACTCTTAGATCTGTTGATCAAACAGTATGTATTGAGTGCTAAAATAGGCTACATAATGTGGTTGAGACCTTTGAGAAATTTGCATTCTGATTCAGAAAATAAAGAGATTACTTTCTCACCTTCCTGGGTTTGTACATGGATGTTGGTGACCCACCATCTCAGAATACCTGGAACTGTCCCAGTTTTAACACTCTAAGTCCCATGTGCTGGGAAACTCCTCAGTCCTGGGTAAACCAGAGGGTTAGTCATGCTAGCAGATACTCAATAGTGCATCTTTGTGTTTCCTTATCTCTAATATAAACCAGAGCAAGGGCAAAAATGTGTATGTGAACATTATTCATATGAATTTTGGTCTATATATTGCTTTCCAGGGATGAAAGCAGAAGGGGAAAGAAGGGCCTAAAATAAAGACATCTGTCTACTCTGAAGATTGCTTTGTTTCCAAAGAAAACTAGAGAGTAAGGGTGTTTAGTGATATTTTAGATTCAGCAGAGAGCAGTCAGTTTGCTTGGAATGTCACTGACCCTTGTCTTATGTAGTTAAAGTAGCAAAAGAGATCTCTTTCATATACATACAGAGAGGCTTGACTGAAACCCAGTGGAGACTTTTATCTTCAACTAGTCCAAAATAATAAATCAGATATTAGGAATAAGAAGAAAACTAAACTATGAAGAGAAGGCAGTTTGGTAAAATGAAAAGAACACTGTACTAGAAGCCAGAAATTTTTTTTTCAATCCCAATTCTACCACTTATTAACAATAAGGTTTATGTGGTCATCCTGTACTTTATTTTCATTATCTTTCATATGAAATAGTAAAAGTAACTACTTCTGGGGAGTGTGAGGAAAATAAAATTAAATAATACAAGTGAAATTTTAAATTGTAAAACATAATAAAAACTTTCATTGAGTTTGTTAACTGGCCATTAAGCCAGTAGTTTAATCTTGGATACGATGACTGAAGGGATAATACTATGCAAATTTTTAGATACTAAATGCTAAGGGAAATTTGGATGACCTTGCAAGCCAGCCAAAATTACTTATGGAGATAAGATCCAAGATGGCAGGCAGAGGATTAAATGGAAGCTACACTAATCTCCTCTCAGGACCACTCTGGAAATACAACTAAATTGTAGAGAAATCATCTTGAATAATCAAATGAACAGTAGCTGGAGAGAAGCCTACAACCATGGACAAACAGACAAAAACACTTCAGCACAATGTGACTGGTATTGAGTGTGGAGGAGACACAAGAAGGCTGGCTGGGCTCCCCTGGGTAGCAGCTGATGTGCTGGAGAGATAGTTCAACAGCCGGGGAGTTCCCCTTGAGAAGTGTGGGATCCAAACCTCAAGCTGGGATCCCTAGCCTAGAGCACCAGAGATGGAAAAGGAACCCAGATAACATCCAGCTGTGAAAAGCAGCAGGGTTTCTGTCTGCCAGGGAGAGACAGCTGGAGATGCAGACAGCCTCTTAATGGGCCAACACACAGAATTTTGTTTGTAGCCACTTACCCTGGGTGCTGGCAAAGGGAGAGCAGAGAGGACTAGAGAAGTTTGAGGGGAGTCTGGGTTTGTGCCTCTGGGGAGAGAAATGAGGGAACAGCCACCAGGATCCATGTGTTGAGTCACCCCCCATGCTGCAGGAGCCATCTCTCTTAGGCAGAGTACTCCTCTCTGAATAGCATCAGCCTAAGGGGAAGTAAAAGCCCCACCCACAGAAATTACTCTGCCTCACCCTGTGGTGCTTAAATCTGACTTCTGACTACAGATTGATTAGTTTAACAACTGGCCAGTCTCAGGGAAGACTAGACCAGTCTGTTTTCCCCTTAGTTTAACATCTAAGGGGGAAAACATGAAGCAGCAGCCAAAATAGAATGACAAAAAAAAAAAAAAACAGATCCCAAATGAAAGAACAAGAGAATGTTCCAGAAGAACTAGATGTAATGGAAGTAAGCAATTTATCAGATAGAGAGTTTAGACTAATAATTATAAGAATACTCAACAGCATGAAGAAAGGTATAGAGACCATAAAAATGAATCAGGAACAAAAAATGCAATATTTGAGGTAAATAATACACTGGAAGGATGCTAAAATCTTCAACAAAATACTAGTAAACCAAATACAACAATGCATGAAAAAGATTATATATCATAATCACGTATGATTTATTGCAGGAATACAAGGATGTTACAATATTCACAAATCAACAAATGTGATTCACCACATAAACAAAATGAAGGATAAAATTGCATGATTATATCAATAGATTCAGAAAAAGCTTCTGATAAAATCTAGCACCAATTTATGAAAAAAAAAAACTCTCATACAAAGGGCCCATAGACACATGAAGAAAATGCTGAACATCACTAGCCATTAAAGTGATGCAAATTAAAACCACAATGTGATACCACTTAACAGTGGTCAGAATGGCCACCATTGATAAATCAACAAACAAGTGCTGACGAGGTTGTGGAAAAAACGGAACCTTAGTACCCTGTTGGTGGGAACGCAGACTGGTGCAGCCACTGTGGAAAACAGTATGGAATTTCCTAAAAAAACTAAAGAAGGAACTGCCTTTTGATCCAGTGATCCTACTGCTGGGATAATACTCGAAGAACCTGGAGTCGTCAATTGAAAAGAACCTATGCATGCCAATGTTCATAACAGTGTTATTTACAATAGCCAAGCACTGGAAACGGCCTAAGTGCCCATTAGTAAATGAGTGGATCAAAAACTGTGGTACATTTACACAATGGAATTGTACTTGGCCATAAAAAAGAAGGAAATTTTTCCCTTTGTGGCAGCACGGATGGACCCGGAGAACATTATGCTAAGTGAAATAAAGAAGTCAGAGAAAGACAAATACCATATGATTTCACTCATATGTGGGATCTAATGAACAACCTGAACTAACAAGAGCAACAGTGAGAGACTCATAGATGGAGAAGAGATGGCAGCTAGTGGGGGTGGTGAAAGTTAGGGGGTGGAGGGATTGAGCAAAAAAGAAAAAGGACTCATGGACATGGACAACAGGGTGGTGATTGTTGGGGGCAGGGGAGCGGGTATAAGGGGACTAAACAGTAACGGAAAAATACAATAAAGATAATATATTTAAAATAAAATAAAATAACTTATGGGGTTTCTTCCAGGTTATTAAAATAGTCTGAGTTGTGACAACTTTTACGGTGTTTCAATTTTATTTGTAGAAACAGCCAAAATTTGGAGCTGAAGCTGTGAATAAAGTAGGTGATTAAACTAGGGAACATGACTTTGATATAATCAAATAAGTTGTGACTATTAGAATAGTGATCACATATTTCTTATGTGGCTTATAAACTTACTCCAATGACATTTTTCAAAAAGGAGTTCTAAAAGGATCTTGGAGCTATAGTGCAATTGTTGGAGAGTGTGTGTTTTCCTGGAATGAGAGCTTTAATGAAACAATTTTACTGCCAGTACACTTTTTTCTGCATTTGTGTTTTTTGATCACATTCATTTAATAACATATAATCCTGTTGTTAAAACTAGTTAAATAGGAAAAAATGTCTGTAACCCCACCACCCTAACAAATTTAATGTTTTATATTGTTTTGTTATATAATAGTCACCTCTCATAAGGTACTATTATCGATTAATAAGATAGAATATTATTTTGAGGAATGCATTTCAGCCATCTGAAGCCCCACATAAAAATAGACAAGTAGAAAAACAGAAACAAACAAAATACCACTTGTTTTAACCTGGAGAGACTCTTCACAATTTGCTGCCCTTTTGGATGAATTAATCAATGCAATCAAAGTACTTTGTTTTAAAGTTTCAGACATTCATCTTTGAAGTAGCAATGTTTGGCCTCTCTTTTGTTTCCTGCTATGACTCTCAGGGGTGACTGCTGTTTCAGTAATCTGTAGCTGGTTAAATGAGGATTACTGTACATGACTTCATGTGACTTACCAAGAAACATAACAGGGCTCCCCATGGGGAGGCAACATATGTGGAGGATCTGGCAATTTAATGGACGACACGCAGGCAGTTCCCAAGATTGTGTTGTAAAAACAATTGTTAGTAAACTTCATAAAATGAAAAGGTCTGGTGCATTTCTGGAAGCCAAAAGTTGGTATTACTATTATAAGAATCTTTGAGAATTATAATTAAACTAAAGAATATAAAAATGACTGTACTACAAATTACTAAGGCTACAACTTTGGAAACTGCAACAATCTGTGGAGGAAACAACAACTTTGTTTGCATGCTTTTCTTTTACAAAATACAAAGGAGCATTTTCTTACTGGCACCATAAGATGCTTTAGGCTCCTCTTGGAGTTTCTCTGCTCAGCCAAAGAATCAACCACTTCTGCAAGTCAAAAGGATACAAGAACAACCTGAAATAAATCTTAGTGGCTTGAGATGCTGTTTTAATCTCCTCCTCTTTACATATCACCACAGGAAAAATTTCCAACCTAGAGTCATAGGAATGGCCAAACACATGACCCTCAACACTGGATAGAGGAGACTGACAAAAGTTTATTAGTCACATATATTCACATCTTAGGAGAGTGGGGCAATACATGCCACATAAAGACACAAATGTGTTGCACTTGGCAACATAGGGAGCAAACAGGGGTGATAGGAGGCAAGCTTTGTCATGTCGAGAGAGTGGGATGATCCTTGGTTCATATAGGAGGGTGTGATTGGCTTGTAGGAATAATTCCACAGTTTGGTAGGGAATTGAAATCCACTACTCAGGGATAAGCAGACACTGTCTTGTCTCCTTGATAAGGAGGATTATTTAGCTTAGGACTTATTTGGAGGAATAAAATGAGGAAGGAAACTTGTGATTAAACCATTTAAGGTCCTCCTGATTTCACCACAGGTCAAGGCAGCACATAATAATATTAGGCCTTAATTTGTAGGCTTTACATCACAAATGAAATAAGTTGAACAATAAAATAAATAATAATAATATTGGATTGTATTCCATAAAATAAAATAAATATTGATGAATCCATACTGATAGAAATAAATAATTGAATAAGGAACAAGTCTTCCTTATAGAAAAATATACTTAACAAATGTAGAAAAGTGTGTAATAGAACACCACTATTAAAAGACTCAATAATAGTTGTTGCTGGAAATATCAGCTGAAGGCTGTCAATATTAGTGGACAAAATTTTGTAGAGAAACAGCCTGTGTATACAGTCTAAAAGCATCTTCTCCAAGATATTCATTGCTTAAAAGAGAACAAAGTACAGTAGAGAAAGTTGGTGGGTACTACTTTAATTAAGTGATCAAGGTTAATATCACCAATAATAAGACAGATGGACATCATGTACCCCCAATATGCACTGAGAAGGGCACAAATACCACCTCCAAAGTAGTCTTCCAAAAAATGCATAACTTCAATTTAATCATCAGAAAACATCAGAGAAACCCAAGTTGAGCAACATCTTAGAAAATAGCTGATCAGTACACTTCAAAAGTATTTGGACCTGAGGGGGTTGGGTAGGACCAGAGGAGAGTAATAGGGAGGGAGAATGGGGACAACTGCAATTGAACTACAATTTAAAAAGTTCAAAAACAAGTATTAGGACATGAAAGGCAAAGAAAGACTTGAAGAATTTCACAGCTCAGAGTAGGCTAAGAAAAATAAAAGCTTCTGCACAGCTAAAGAAAACAGCATTAAAATAAAAAGAGACCCAACTATATGGGAAAACATATTTGCCAAATGATACCTCAGACAATAGTTTAATCTCCAAAATATACAAAGAACTTACACGACTTCACTCCAAGAAGACAAACAACCCAATTAAAAAATGGGCAAAGGACTTGGACAGGCATTTCTCCAAGGGGGACATACAGAGGATTCAGAGACACATGAAAAGATGCTCAATATTGCTAGCCATCAGAGAAATGCAAATCAAAACCACAATGAGATACCACTTGACACCGGTAAGAATGGCCATCATAAACAAAGCAACAAACAACAAGTGTTGGAGAGGTTGTGTAGAAAAGGGGACCCCAGTTCACTGTTGGTGGGATTGCAGACTGGTACAACCACTGTGGAAAACAGTATGGAATTTTTCTAGGAAAACTAAAAATGGAACTGCCTTTTGACCCAACAATTCCACTGCTAGGATTATATCCCAAGAACCCTGAAACACCATTCCAAAAGAACCTATGCACCCCAATGTTCATAGCAGCACAATTTACAATAGCCAAGTGTTGGAAGCAACCTAGGTGCCCATCAGTAAATGAATGGATCAAAAAACTATGGTACATGTACACAATGGAATTCTATGTGGCAGAAAGAAAGAAGGA
>PVKM010006859.1:0-43077 GCA_004027735.1 Carollia perspicillata | reverse complement strand
AGCCACTCTGCTCCCCCTCCCCGGCCACCCCCAGATGACATCTTCAGGTCCATTGGTTTAGAAACCATCTGTTTTCAAAGTATTGAATTTCAGCAACTAACCACAGAGACTGGTAGGTAGCACTGAAAAAGTCTCCATTGTCCCTGGAGACAAAGACACCAGATTTTCCCCACCCACCTGTCAGGGTAACCTAGAGCATGATTTCCAGGTGGGTGCCATGAAGATAAAAGCCTCTGATGACAGTCTTAGGGTTTATTTGTAAAAAGATACTCAGAAATGGGGATGATGTTCAAAGAAGCATTTCTTTATATTACCCCAGAGCAGAAATGCTTTCAATGGAATCAAGCCCTACTCCCTGTTACAAACACTTAATGCCACGGTGTTGAGGCCCTCAGGGCACCTCTAATTTTATCCCTCTTCTATTAACCTCGCTCTAAGCTGCAGCCCAATGACTTGGAATAAAATTCATGATCATAAGCACCATGCACGGACCCTACCTCGTCTGGCCTTTCTTTGTTCCTCCACCTCCATCTCTGGCTATCATCTCTGCATCCCGTGCACACTGCTCTGCTCTCCAGAATGAATCACACCCCTCCCACCCGCACAGCTGTACATTTTCAGGCCTGGCTACTTTATGCAGACACCTTCTCATGGAGCATTAGAGCAACCACATAGTACCTCTCTTGGGAACTCACTAAGTTATTGAAACTTTCTTATTCTATATGTTCTGAATGAATTCCAGGTCTCAGTGGTGCAGGTGGTCCTGCTTTGTACACTGCCATGTGCTTTAATTATGCTTATTGTTGTGTCATATGGTGGGTTCCCTGCTGGGCGTTCCTGGATCCTGTGCTTTGTGGGGGTTGTGGGAGGGCTCCTCAACTCTTTCAGTGGGTCCTTTGGTGGGCTCTCCAAAGATCATTGGTTTTCAGAGATATTTGGGCTCCATGAACTTACTTAATGCGCACATATTTCTGAAATCAACCCAGTTATTTGTGTTCTTTGTCCCGTTTGTGAAACTTTAGATTTAATAAATATGCACATAATCTAGAGCTAAGAAGTTAGAAAAATAGATTTTTTATATCTTATTATTACCCTGTTATTTATTTTGATGTAGTCTCAGCTAAAACATTAGCAGGAAACTAATCAGAGATCCTTGTACGTTCTTCATTTTCTTATGTTATGTTGGATGTCACCATGAAATGTGGCCAAGAATAGAGCCTATACTCAGTGTTGTCACTAGCTAGCTGAATGACCTTGAGCAAGAAGGTCCTCTGGCCTTCATTTATTCATAGATTTTAATGGCTGATTATTGACTCTCAGGTCTAGGCTTCTACAATCTTTCTTCAGAGCATCTATACGTCCAGGAAAATGACCTCAAATATCTGATGCGGTATACTGCTAGTGTGCTTCCTTTCACAGGACGCTCTCAGTTCAACTCTGGAACTGCTTTCTTGAGCCTGGGTCTGTCCATTGTCCATGTGGCACCATCGCTGAGGTTCTCATTGTCACCTTGCCACTAGGTGCTTCGGCTCCAAAATCCCATAGGAGGACTTGCTCTCTCAGACCACTCTTGGACACAACTGTCACAGGTTTTGTTCCTGGGAGTCCAGTTCCGACATGGAGATTGGGGGTGCAGGGAATGTACTGGGGAATGTTCTTGAAATCAACTCTCTTGGGGGAAGTGAACAAAGTAAGACTGAGTGGAGGAAGAAGTTGGATTGTGAGATGATATAAAAAAAAAGTCTAAGATAATGCTCCAGGGAATGCTGATGGTCCTTTAGAGTTCTCCCAAACTGGAGCAAGGGGACTGGAGTCTTACATTCCACATCTACCTGTCATTGTAAGTGGATGTTTCTGGGAAGGGCGATGTGATCTGGACATGACATCTACCATTAGGGAGGGACGGTCTCTGGAGGCGACCCAGTGATGAGCTGTCAGTCACTCTCAGCCTGAGGGAACAGTTGCTGTAATCCTGAACCTGGACACAGCACAGCACCCAATTTATAGAAACAGCAATAAGATAGCAAGAATGTGTTTGGTGTTAGAACCAGGGAGAGGCCAGTGAGACCTCAAGGAGCAAAATTTAAAGGGGCACCAAGAAGTCAATCAATATCAGTAATGTTCTAATCTAATTTTTAAACCAAAGTTAATGCAAAAACAATGATAGACAAGATATCAAATTTTAAAATAAAAACAGGATCAGTATAATAGTTTTTCCTTTTGCCTCAGGCTCTAATATAGCTGGGCACAGCATGGATACATATAATTAGTTTTGGTTTTGGTTTGTTTTTTGTTGAAGATAATTACTTAAAATATAACTAACTGTTCATCAACCCTGGGAATGGTGCACATAATAATATCAAAGCAAAAAATGTATCTTTCATACAAGGGATTGAGCTATGGAATTTAGTAAAACACAAGCCCCAATATTTGCAAAACAGGTCTTATAGTCCCTGTTTTACAGGGGATGCAGAGACAATTCAATAGATTAATAATTTTTATGCACAGGAAATAGGCATTTATACAGGAATCATGGTCTGTGTTTTAAAATAAATCAATGCCATTATTTTATAGTCACACTGCAAACTCAGGAAATGACTCAAAAACCTTGAGAAAACTTCATGCCAGCTACTATGAAATATCAGGTGCAAATAAGCACTTAATACATTTTTTACGTGATGTGATGAGTGTGCCGTAGTGCACACAGCTCTCCGGGCCTTCGCCAGACTTGCCCTTGGGGAAAATGCTTTGATATTCAAGGCTTATATGGGATTCCATATTCCTGAGGATCCTCTAGGTAGCCCATATCGACTATAGTTTCCCTGCCTTTACAGTCCATGGAACTTTTCACCCGCATCAGAGATCTTTACACAGAGCTGTGGGGATTCGAAGAATCTAGAGTTATGGAGCTTTTCTCCACTAGATAATGAGTTCTCAGAGACAGAGAGACTCATTTTTCTTTGTCCTAGGTATATGTTCAAGATCAATGAATATACAAAGGGGACCCCCCAAAATCCTTGAAATTATCTTCTGGAGGGCAGGCCCCTTACAGTACAGACTTCCCTCACTAGGTGAGTGTTCTAGGAACCCATCTGCACCAGTGCACCAGCTGACGTTGTTGTGAGAGGCTGTGTTCAGCTTCAGTGACTTTTTAAAAGACTTTTTCAGTGTGTTTACACATTCCATGATGGGATTTATGAGTGCACCTGCCCACACTGCACTGAGTTTTGGACAGTTTTTGATCAAAAACAGCATGACCTCTGTGCCAAACCCTCCCTCGTCCCAAGAGACTTTTTTTTACTTCTCAAAATGAAAAAATCCTCAAAGGAAAATGTTTTGCCCACGTAGAGGAAGTGAAACAAAAAACAGCAGAATCACTAAAAGGCATCAAAACTGATGAGTTAGAAAACTGTTTGAGCAATGGAAAAAATGTCTTGATAGTTGTGTTGCATCCAGTGGAGAGTACTTTGAAGGCTGAAGTTTAAACATGTGAGAATGAAAACACAATTTTTATATAAATAAATTCCAGTTCGGGGGCCTCCCTCATCCATTAAAATGCATTCAAATAATAGATGTAATCCCTCTCTCCCTCTCTCTCTCTTTCCCTCTTCCTTCTCTTTTCCTCATCTCCCTCTACATCTGTATGTATGCACACACACACACACACACACACACACACACACACACTTTTAGTCTCTTCAGACAAAAATAAATTAATACTGACCTTTCTCTCTGCACTCTCTCTCTAGTTATAATTTATTCTAAAAGAGGACTAGAAAGAGACAAGTGAAGAGGAACTGCCCTTAAGTGTTTCTAACTAAGCTGGGATTTTAAGACGGATAACACACACATTGTGCATATCTCACTGACAGCGTTAATTGAAGAGGTGTGGAAAATGAAAGAGATTGTGTGTGCACATGTGCACGTGTTTCTTAGACTGGGTTCCCCGAAACAGTTCCTGAGATGAAGAATTGTGTGCAAGTGACTTATAAAGGACACCCTCACTGGAGAAACCGCAGAGGGAGTGAGAGATAACAGCAAGGCGAGGGAGGGGCAGGGCAGGGGAAAGCTGGGAAAAGCACTGATTACTGGCAAAGGCCCAGCATCGGTCTGATCCCATAGGCAGCTCAGGAATGTAATTTTATAACTCAAAGTTTGCTGCCTTTCCAGGCTAGGAAGTCATGATTTTATACTCCTCTCAGTCAATGACCAGGAGCTGCTAGTGAAGAGGCTGATAGCCCCAGGTCAGTCCTCTGACAGACCACAAGGGTGCGCCCTTAGAAGGAAAGCACTTAGAAGCTAGGGGCGGGGACACACAGGACTAAAAGTGTACAAGGGATTAGGAACAAGAACCACAAACACCAACTATGGTCTACCTCTTATGCCAGTACAATCCACTTGCTTCTTACCTTTACTCATCTGGCCATGCATCTTCATGATTATCGTTGGTCACCATTCCTGAGGGAAAATTCAAAAGGACGTTTAGGAAGATGAGCTACAGCTCCTGTTGCTGCAGTTAATCTCCCAGATGTAACTGATACTCATAGTCCCTGGTCCAAAATGTTAACTGAGCCAGTCCACATTCCGCTTACCTAGTGTTTGTACTTCTGTTGGTCTAGATGACTTATAAGATGGCATCATGCAGAGCTTAACTACTGAGGCATCTACACTCCAAGCTGCTTTGCACATTTAAGGCTGTGTCTACTGCAATTACACCCCCAGAGGGAAACCTAGTTAATGAAGTCATAAGAAACCCTACACGGGTCACCTGAGTAACCAACCTGTTTCCCCTACCACCATCTTGTAGCAGCACACCTAACTCCTCATAATGAGGAGGGACAATGACCCATGTCGGGATGGCTCCTCCCATCTTTGCCTTATCGTCCACTGTCATCAGGGGACCTAACTGATCAGACGGCAATGATGGTTCTAAGATTCATGAGACACAGTGTGTCTCCTGGCGCACGGATCCCCTGCTCAGGATTGAGGACCTCTCCTACTCTGTCCAATGCAATAACCACTAATCACATGTGCCTGCTAAGCACTTGAAACGTGGTTAGTGCTGCTGAGGAACAGAATGTATGCTTTTAATTAATTTTAATTGAAAGTTAAATTTAAAAACTAAGACAGGACAAACTGTGTGTGTGTGAAGCACAACCTAATTGTAGCATTCCATTTTAAGAGTGAAACATGTAGGATGATATCATTGTTTTGTTGTAGTGCTTATTTGAGGTTTGTGTGTGATTTCCAGTATTATACATAAACACATTACCAATTTAGGTTGTATCAATAGATTAATTTAATTTGAATTGTTTCCATGCATTGATGTAACATTGTAATATGCTTATTTGGATATGTTATACAGAGAGCATCAATTAAGCGAGGCCTATGTGAACTATAATTAGTAACTAAATTAAATACCTACCATTTTTATTACAGTGTAATTAATTTTTTATGTTGAAAAAGTAAGTATGAACAAAATTTTGCATTTAAAATGTAGACGTACTATTAGTGGAGAAGACAGTGGCAGGGGGAGGGAGAGGCACAGAACTACAACCAGTAGTTATCCTAAAAAAGAGAGAGAGAGAGAACTGGAAGAAAGTACATCCTAAATTTCATACTAAATGGCAATTGTAATTTTTCTGAGATGGAACAACATCAGCTATTTCTTGCATAAAAATTAAGATAATAAAAAGAATAGTGTTAAGAGACATTCTCGGCAAATGCACAGTGAAATTGATAAAAAGTTTCTTCTCAAATCATATATAATCAAAATTAGTTAACCGATATCAGAATTAAACATCTAATGACATTTTATATGATTTTTAACAGGATCCGAGATTGTGACTGACCAACTATAAATGGTGTGGTCACTCACAGCCGCACACACATGTGAGCTGTAGATTCAGTTACAGAAATGCTGTTGAAAATCTGTGAGAAAGAGACTAGAAAAGACATTTCATAAAAAATGCAAGTTTCTTAATGGAACCACAATTGCTCCTAAAAGATCTTTCTGGCAGGACAGCAGTCCCCCCTCGTTAGTGGTTTTGCTTTTCATGGTTGCAGTTACCCATGGCCAACAGTGACCCAAAATATTAAAAGCAGATTCCAAAAGTAAACAATGTACACATTTTAAGTTGGACACCACCCTCGGTACCTGAGTTCACCTCATCATGTAGGTGTTGTGTCATCTTACATCCTCCCGAGAGAGAAGAAAGTTGAGTACAATACAATGAGATATTTGAAGAGAGATAGAGTTCATATCACTAACTTTTATTACAGTGTACTGTTATAATTGTTTTATTTTATCATTAATTATTTCTGTTCATCTCTTGCTGTGCCTAATTTACAAATTCAACAGTATCAGAGGTGTGCATGCGTAGGAAAACTCATGACAAATAAATGGGATGTTTGAGTGGAGGGAAAATGATGCTCTAAATGACCACATATTGGGTCAACTGATGAAACTGAAACACAAACAGCATTAGATGAAAATAGGGTGCTAATGTTAAATTTACTAACACCGATAATTGCATTGTGGTTATGTTAAAAATTGTAATTATCATCAGTAGTAGTATAATTACTCTTCTCATGGTCCTTACCACTGATTGAACACCCACTGGGCTAAAAGCTTTATGTGTGTTGTCTTCCTGGATCCTCACAAAACCCAGGGAGGGAGGCAGTTCAGGAGAGGTTTGTCCTTGTAAAGATTTCCCAATGTGGATATCTCTGGGATTACAGCCAGCTGCTTATTGAATCTGGATGAGGGAAAGCATCTCTATTGTGAAATGTACTTCAGTTCTGCCTTAGAACAAATTCTGTCCCTCCAACCTAAGCACGTCAGGATGGACTTGATGAAACGGAGGGGAGAGGCTCAGGAGGTGCGCTTGCTCTCCTGCGCAGTGGGGTTTGTGGGGGGGTGTGCGGGAAGGACTAACTGAGGACATCTTCACTTGGCAATGTGAGAAAAAAGGCAGCACAAAATGGCCATGGCCCAAAGTGTAACATAAACCAGGAGTGGGTCCAGAGACAGCTTTGGCAATGATAAGATTTATTGTTTTCCCCTTGGGTCAATCACTTGACTCTCAAAGTTGACATCTGTGGTTCTTAACTCCAGCTACAGATTGGAATCCTCAGGGGAGCTTGCCAGACTAAAATAGCACCAGGCCAAGGCAAGGCAGACCCATTAAATTATTTTCTAAAGGTGCAGTCTGAAGATGTACCCAGGCATGCCCCTGTTAATGGCAGGCGTGTTCTAAGCAATGCATCGTTGGGTGATTTTGTTGTTTTGTGAACATCATAGAGTGTACTTACACAAACCTAGATGGCATAGTTTACTGCACACCTAGGCTGTATTGCTTCTAGGCTACAAGCCTGTGCAGTGTGTTACTGCACAAAACAACATCACACACATGGGAGTAACGTGTTGCACTATAATATTAGGACAGCTACGATGTCTCTAAGTGGTAAGAATTTTTCAGCTTCATTAGAATGTTATGGGACCACCATTGTATATACAGTCTGTTGTTCACTGAAACATTGTTACAGCACACATATACACACACCACACATCCATATATATCCTCACCTGATTTTTGTTGTTTTTGTTGAGGTACGACTTACATGCAATACAGTGGAAAAATCTTAAGGGTGCAGTTCAGTGAATTTTAACCATGTATACACTAGGTAATTACCTGCTGGATCACAGATATGGTAGAACATTCTACCACTTCAGAACCCTCCCTTAGGTTTTCTTCGAATCAGTACCCCACCCCACCCCCAAAACAACCACTGTGCTGATTTTTAACACCATAGATCAATGTTGCTAGTTTTTGAACTTAATATAACTGGAATCATATCGTACTTCTTCTTTTGTGTCTGGTTTATTTCACTCAGTATTAAGCATGTACAATTTATCTAGAATATTTTGTGTAATCTGTTCATTTACTATTGCTTGACCATATCCCATTATATGGACACAACACAAGTTTTTCATCCATGTTACAGTTGATGAATACCTAAGTTGTTTCCAAAACGTCATACATGTCATAAGCAGTACTGTTGTGAACGTTCCTGTACGAGTCATCTGGAAGGTGAACCTGCGCCCCTTCAGGAGGAGCATTGCTGGAGCACAGTGTAACTCTGTGTTTGCCTTTCGTGGACACTAACAAAACCTTTCTTTCTGAAGTAGGAATTTAATTCCTAGCAGCAATGTATGAGTTACCCAGCCATCCCACACCCTTATCAATATTTGTCCATCATTGTAATCTTGGGCTTCTAGTAGTATTACCTTGTTTTGTTGTTTGTTTGGGTTTTTTGTGTTGTTTTGTTTTGTTTTTCAATCTCACTGGTGCCTGAAGAATTGAGCACCTTTATCTGTGCTTATAGGCCACATGGATAGCTTATTCTGAAATACCTTTTGAATCCTTTTTCCATTTTTAATATGATTATTATCTTCTTATGGATTTGTAGTTCTTCATGTATTCTAGATGCAAGACAGATTTCAAATATGTTGCAAATATCTTCTCCCAGGCAGTGGCTTCCCTTTATACTCTCTTAATGGCATCTTTGAATAAATAGACGTTCTTATTGATGAATGACTTCTAACACAGCGTGGCTATGAGGTAGTCTAGTGTTCAAGATGTTCATAGACTGGTTTTTGGACAAACAGCCATGGGAAGTGTAGGAGAAAGGCAGATGTCTGGCAGTGATACATGACCAACCATATCAGTCAACCAGAGCGCGCGCGTGCACACACACACATACACACACACCCTCTCAAAGCTCTCCTGCATTGGGAAAAAACGTGAACTATTATACCACTGTCTGGATCAGTCACTGACTGAACCTGACCTTGGAAGAGTATGACCTTGGGCAGGGTGGCTTTCTGCACCGGAGGCAGTCCCTAAAACAGGCTGCACACTGTCTACGGGAAGCCCTCCCAGCACCGGGGGAACAAGTCAGTTCTTCCTTGAAAGGGAATCTGGGTGTCACAGTCCTGTGTTTACTCCAATGTCCAATCATAAACATTTTATTTTATAGTTAGTGCTTTTTGTGTGGTGTTTAAAAACTTTTGTCTAATTAGATATTAGAAAGGTTTCTGCCTATTTTTCTTCTTGAAGTTTTTAAATTTATCTTTCATATTTAGGCCATATATCTAATTTTTGTATACACAGTATGAGGCAAGAGTCAAGCTTCCTTTTTTTCCATATAGAAATCTAATTGAATGAGCTCTATTTATGTATGCATACAATAAAACATTGTTTACCCACTGCATTTCAGTGACACCCTTTCTATTTTACTGTGCAACCAGAGTTGTGAATTGATGATAGAGATGAATGTTAAGCTTACAGATCTGAGATTCTAGATACAAGATAATAAGTATTCGAGTGTGAATAAATGGAAGTTATGCACGGATTAACCAGCAAGTGGTCAGTGATAAAGGTATATAGCAAATAAAAGTTTGGCGACCTAATAAATCTGGGAAAAGGCTTGTGAGGCTGAACCAAACCAGAAGAAATGGCTGAGTTCAGATACGGAAAACTGGGTGGGGAATAGAAGATTGGTTGGCTCTTTGCAATTATGAAATAGAGTGAAAACATATAAAATGGGTAAGGATAATAATGGCAAAATCCTTCCAGTCTATTTAGAGACAATTGGATCCACAACAGAGACACAAATACATTTTTCCTGTGGGCACCAGAAAATGCTTCTTGGAGTAGGCAGTGTTTTCATTAAGTATTTTAATAAAAAGTAAAGAACAGGCACGTGGGGAACTCGGGACTGAAGGCTGAAGAACATCCAAGACCAGAGAAATTCCAGAAGCACAGCCTGTCACTCCACCCAGCAGCACGGATGTCTGATTGGTTCTGCACCCCCTTCAGTTTGTTCCAACCATCCAGAGCATTCTTTTTCAATGTTCCCGTTCTTTAAGGGTTACTGAGGTTCACCTCCTCTAGGAAACCACCTCTTTTTAGTCTGCCTCCCAACCCATCACTGCTAACCACCCTCATATTTATCGTGTCAAATCCTCGTCTAAATTGCGAGCTCTTCAAAAGCAAGGGCTAAGAAGTAGCTATTCCTCCATTGATTGGTTTCCTGTGCCTGCCACATGCCTGGATCACCACAGGCTATCAATAAACTTTTGTTAATCTGGATTCTAATTTAACAAAGAGAAATAAAATGATGTCATTTCCCAATTTAGAAGCATAAAATCGAGCTTTACAAATAGTAGACTCTCATTATTTTTCCACACAAGAAAAGTAAATCCTGCTTACAGCATTCTCATTGTAACATCATGGTGGTAAATCATTTCTCAATATATAAGTGTATCAAGTCCACACATTGTATACCTTGTACTTACACAATGGTATGCTAATTGTATCTAAAAAATGGGAGAAAATAAAATAACTAAATATCTTTAAAATAAAAAGTGTGAAAGTAAGTGTGTAGGAAATAATGACCTGTTCCATTTGATGAATACATCATGTTTGTGATGTAGGGGAGTGAGAGGAAAAGCCAAGGTTGGGTGGCACCAAATCATAGGCTATTTGCCTTTTTGAGAGAAAAAAATAGCCCAATAGATGACGTGAGATGGACTTCTACCAAGTTCTATAGCTGACTTACTTTCTGGAAGTTTGTATTTCACAGAAATTATGTCTCTCTCACAAAATCACTCCTGATGTGTGAGGAATGGGTTAGCTGTGGCTATGCATTTTAGCTTTCCAAGTCTCTAGTGCATAAACAAGCTAGGTGATTTTTAAACAACATGTTGACATGTAAGTCACATACTCAGAAGCTTTCACTTTCTTTATAAAAGAAAAAAATGTACTGGTAACCCAGAGAAAGCAGTAAGCATACCCTTCCCAGTCACTAATCAATAAATAAATTAAGAAAATTAACAAAGATGGTGGGTTTTAGAAGATATTTTCAATTATTATTTTTATTTTTGCCCTGATAATAATTATAACTATTTTAGGTAGTCACCAAATACAAAGATTCCTTCAACTGAAGGCATACAAAATGTAGAAAAGATATTGCTTTTGCCTGAGTTTTATGAAGCTGATATCAATCTTTTGTTTCATAAACTTCTGACTAGTTATTACCCTAAATGCATTCTTTGTTGCATTTAAAGTGACATTGACAGAAAGAAATACAAGTGAGAAAATTCCCTGTTATACCAACCAGTGGGGCCGGGGCAAGGCTGACTTCTCTCCCACTCCTGGAGAATGGAATTCAGGAAAGGTCACAAAGTAGACAGACTTTGGAGATAAAATTGAGCTCAACTGACTCAATGAAAGACTCAGAGCTATAGTTTTCACTGGTATTTGGTTCTGAGTAGGAGGAGAAAGGAGAAAGGATTTGATTGAGCCTTAGGATATAAACTGAGGGAGGCATAGATGAAAGTGCCTAGCCCCTAAATCAGGAGATCTGGAGGATTTTATGACCCAGCCTTTAAGGGTCATGGGATGTTGGGAAAGACAATGAATTCACTGGGACTCAGGATTTTTGGTTTGGTTTGGTTCCATTCAGTTTTTTTCTATTATATGAAATAACAGCAATGAATAAATAAATTCTAAAAATCCCTTTCTGGCTTACTATTTTTATGGACCTATATCTGTAACACTTAATGCTTGCGAAATACCTGAACAAACCAGTTGATCACTTACAACCTTGGAAAGAATTAAGAATAGATAATATCATCACAATTTTATAATTAGGGAAGCTGAAGCTATCCTAGGCAAATGACTCCCAACTGGCTAAAAGTTGTTGAATCTGATTCTAAACTTCATGACTTCTAATCATATGCCTTTTCTACTCTCCCACACTGCTATTCAACAACAACAAAAACACAAGTCCTGTTTTAATTGAACATGCAAATAACACTGGAAAATAGTTCACTTAGTCTCTTGGCAATACCCAAGTTCAAGAGTGGAAGGGAAATGAAGTTTAGTGAAATGGCTCCATGTTGGACTAAAGCTCTATTTTTATCTAAGAAGGAGAGAATGGGTAATTAGGGGTCAACAAAAATTCAGCCACAGGAAATCATCAAAGCATTCTAAGCAAAGAGTGATGGGATTATATTGTGGGAGAAAGGGATGTATATTATGTATATTTATATAATCATAGGAGACACTTTAAAATATATTATATAACAACTTAAACTTTACCTTCATCAACAAAAGTTGAAACCAGATACAGTATATACATAAAAAGTAATTACTATGTAAGATAGGTAATTCAAGCAATGATTGCCTTGGGCAATCAGGAAGCAGGTGAAAGGCTATCATTGAAGGCTCCATGGAGGAGATGGAACTGAAGCATGATGGGTAGGTAGATTGGAAAGCAAGAGCTCCTCCTCTCGTGAGCGCCTTGATTTTTCCTTTGTAAAACAGGACAAACTTAGAAGTAGCCAGGTAGCAGTTGTCAACTGTGATATAGTCCAGGCTTAGTCTCTGAAAAGAGCAAATAGTTATAAGATGCAGGTGACAAATAGATGTGTGACCATCAGGGATTCTTCAACAGAAGGGGTTCTTGCTGGGACTTGAAGTAAATATCTACTACATATGAGGTGCTATCTCAGCACTTTACATTTCCCTTAATTTTCACAATTTTGTTCATAATATCAGCCCTACTTCAGGTATGAGGATATAGCTGAAAAGGTGAAAATAATTGTCTGAGGGCACCCACTGTAACTAATTTAACCCCAGCTTCTGATACATAAAATCTCTTGTTTAGGAGAAGATACAAGCAAGTTCTAGTTGGACATGTCAACTCTTACCTTATTCCCTGTGTCATAGACTGCCAGCTGATTACCAAGCACAAGTTCACAGCTCCTTCCTGACATAGGCTGGTTATACTTTGCCATATTCGGCATGTATCTTTCAAGGTCTCATGGTGGTTTTGTGGACCCCATCCCGCCAGAGCGGGAATAAAGACAATGCAGGAGGCAGCGGAGAGTTTCCTGTCTCTGCTATTTCTGAAAATGGCTGGATCACTGTATTCACATTTTATGACCAGAACTCAGTCTTTGGCTGCATCTCATGGCAAAATGTATGTCACACTCACATAAGCCCACACTCTTCTTCACCATGGTCTTCTACATCCTGTCAAGGATGGACTAAGATGTGAAGGAGTGAAGAATTATCTCTATTTCTTTTGGTCTTCATTTTTACAAAGAAAGAAATTTATGTCTTACAACTTCAAGCATGCATGTAACTACTCACTCTTTCAGAGCTGATAATTCTTTGCTGCTTCAATAGGCTCTTCCAGAATGGGAGATGTAGAAACTAGTGATTTTCTTTGCTTTACAGCTCCCTCAAAAATCAGAACTGCTTGTCTTAACATTGGTTAAGTGGAGAAGAAAAGGACTTTATATTACACGACTGATGGCTTTCTTCATTGCCTGAAGAATTAGGGAAAAACAATTCTGTGCTTGGCTGTCAGGTGTTCAATTGGCTGGTTTTTCTTTTTTGTTTTTCTTGCTTTCTGGTCTTATCCTCAAAGCTACAAGTAATATCACACTTCACTCACACTGTTTCCTTTGTGTCATGGTTTTCAACTTTACAATTGCCATCTTTTCAAGAGTGAGTTCCTGGTGCTCCCAACTCCTCTCTCTTTCTCTCTCATTCTATCACAAATATTTGTAGCTACATTACTTCGCTCCTGTATCATAATCTTTTTCCAAACCTTCCTTATCACCCCTATTAAATGCTATATTCCTTCAGGGCCAGAAGGAAGTGGACTTCTACAAGACAGAGAATTAGAGTTATCAGGCACATTTATTTATATTTACACACTCCCAAAAGACCAAGTGAAATCCAATTAAATAGGGGTATTCAACTACTAAAATGTTTGTAAGTGAATATGTTCAAAAACATTTGTTGAGTTTTCCTTGTCTGACTGATTTTTGAGGCCACATTAACATTGAAGCTACTTTCCTTCATTAATATGTTAATTAAATCTTAGTACCAATTATATATAATCTATTACTGTATTTACATCCTATTATTAATTACCACAAATAAGGGCTTAAAGCATAGCAAGCAACGTGTAATAGCTCTAGTGGTCAGAAGACTGAAATGCGTCTCCATAGACTCAAAGCAAGGTGCTGGAAGATCTACATTCCTTCTAGAGGCTGTAGAAGAGAATCCCTTGCCGTGCCTTTTCTGGCTTCCAGAGACAGCCTTCATTCATTAGTTTTGGCACCTTCCCCCTTTTCAAGCCCGTCATCTTCCGACTTCTCTCTCTGATTATGGCCCCCACTTCCTTCATCAAGTGCCGTCTCAAGATTCTTTAATCACAGCTGCAAAGTCTCTTTTGCCGTGTAAGGTAACATAAACACAAGCCCAAGGATTAGGATGTGGACATCTTTGGGGGATATTATTCTGCCTACTATGAGTATCAGCACAAATCTCTGGCCTACCTGAGGATTTGTATTCAGAATTTTTACAGTGTTTCCTCCTAGAATAAGGAATAAATGTGAAAAACAATGCAAGACTCTTTTCTTCTCTCTTTGGTATCACCAGAACTTTGGGGTTGTCCTAATATACAGGAAATAAAATGGAATTTGTGATGTATTTTTAAAGCTCCCAGATAAGGCAGCTTGTTCATTCTGATGCTATAAAACAATGTTCAGTTGAACTAAAGTATGAACTAAAACATACTTAATTATAGTACACTTATAAAGCCACGAAGTATTTACAGTCCAATACCTAAGGCAAATGGCATATAGCACATGTGTCTCACAGTCCCTCAAGTTACGGACCCCAGCACTCAAACTGGCATCTTCAAGCATGTTAGTGAAAACAAACCTTTCCCTAAAAGTTGGGTTTTTTTATTTGGAAATTTTTATTTTTCATTCTAAATCACACTGTTTTCTAGACACTTTTAAAATGACATAAATAAACCTAGCTTGTAAAATTCTTTTTCAGCTAACATTCTATCTTTTGGCTCTATTATTTCTGTACAGACAAGGTGATTTAGCTGTGTTTTTACCAGCTATGGTATGATTATACCATGAATATACCATAATTTCAGTACATACTTTTAAGTATATTTTCAACTATATATATTTACAGTTTTACATATTATATATATATATTTATAGAGAAATTATAGAAATACATATATTTATTTATATACAGGTATAAATGTATTTTTTCCCCAAAGCTGATAGTCCTAGAACTTTAAACAATTCTCCACTACTGTTTTGGCAACTCAAAAGCAATTCTGGCTACATAAATGAGTCTGTGGTCCCTGGGAAGCCAGAATTTTGTGACAATAGACACAAAAAGGATGAGTTACACGAGAAAACATTTTTTGCAGAACATTGAAACTGTTTTATAACTCTTATCTTATATACATTTACCTTTTTCATTATATTGATTCTACTTTTGGGTTTCATAACCATTATTATTTCTTTTCTTTTTTCATTAAGGAGTCTGGCATAAATTTAGTTACATGGTGCTCACTAAGTATTTATTGAATGAATAGAACATCATTTATGGAACCTACTAGGTACCAAGTATTGTACCATATTCTGGGATACAATATTGAAAAAAATGACACTTCCCCTGTCCTTGTGGACCTGATAGTTTGGTAAGAAAAACAGACATTAGATAAAAAATGTGACCAAGTGAAATTATCACAGAAATGGAGACAGTTGTAATAAGTGCTACGAGGGAGAGGCATGAGAGCGTGATATGGTGATATGATAGGAAAGTCAGGGTGAGCTTCCCTGAGGAAATGTGCCTTAGCTGAGACCTGAAGGATAAATGGGGTGGTGGGCGGGGGGGGCGGGCATGTGAAGGAGGGAGGGGCTAAGTAATGGCATGTGCAAAGGCCTGCGTGGAAACTCACCAGCAGCTGAGAGAAAGAAGGGTCGTGGAACTGAAACAAAGAGGTGTAAGGTCAATGTGATAAGAGACAAGTCTATAAAGGAAGGGCAACCTAAGGTGATGCAGCCTCTTAACTCCATGTACAGTGTCTTTATTCTAAGAGCTATGAGAAACCATTGAAGGATTCTAAGCAGAGAGGGAACACAATCAGTTTAAATTTCAAAACCAATGTGGAAATTTCGAAGATCATGGTACAAGGAAGGAAGGCAGCGAACTTCATGGTCAGAAGAGGGAAATATTAAGTGAAGAATAATAATGATATTCCTACAGTCCCATTATTTCTTTCTGGCTATGTGACAGACATTTCATTAAATTGCTATATCTGATCCTAAAGAAAAGTCCATTTCAAATAAATTCCAAGTTTATCCTTGGCAGTCTATTATCTTTTTGGCCTTTTGGTCTTCAGAGGTCTTATCATTTCCGTGAAAATAACAAGAAAAAATAATGGAGAAAAGGTCATCATTATGTGACCAGACATTTGAAAGGACTATGCTTATGCCATCAGTAATTAATTATTTCATTCAGTATGAGCTGGAGACTGGAGCTCAGAGGCCATCTGGTAGGCAGTCCCATGGTCTCATGGACTAACGAGTTTCACATTGTTACTAAATTCCAGACTTCCTACTCCGATGGCCATTATGAGAATGTGGGCCTTTGTTATGAGAGCACCAGCTGGCATAGTGCCATCATCTCTACAGGATCTCAGAGCATATGACTTACTGAGCATATAGGTCAAGGGAATTATTTTTATAATGAATGAATTGCTCGTTTGCTTATCATCTAGGACGTTAATGCCAATGGCACCCAGTAGAGTTCTGAACTTCTAGTTCATAGTACAGAACCATGGCATATAGCTTAATAAATAAGGATCTCATCCAGTCATGATTTTAATCACCTTCTCATGGTTTATAGGATGGATGTTTGAATTACAATTTAGTTATGAGTGCTCTCTATGTGCCAAAGGCATTGTAATTAAATATTTGAGTCTATTACTATTAATTTCTGCCTTCCTAATTAAACTAAACAAACTCTCTCCTGAGAATGGAGCTTCTTTGTTTGCCAGCCATACCATATTTGCGAACAAACACTACTCAATAGCTTTTTCATATCCTTTTCTTCTGTTGAAATCCTGCCCAAACTTCAAGGTTATTCTTCTAATGATACCACATGCATTGAGTCTTCGCTGAATATTACTCTTCAGGTGGCTCTGATGGTTGCCTCCTCTGAGTCCTCCGATCTTTCTGTGTGTCGAGTGTGACATATGTCACAGGTTGCCTTCCATAACAACCATCCCCACATATTAGGTGTTACATTACTTAAAGACAGAGATGCCCTCCAATAAGCAGTGCGTACAGCACATGGCATATACTTGATTTACCGATTTTCTCTTTTCATAGATTTCAGGAGAGGCCCCAGAATCCCTAACTGGGGCAGTGCCTCCCACATTGCCTTGACTCTGGGAAAATGTACTTCTCCCATTAAAGCTGGTCCAGGTCTCCTTGCCAAGCTAATAATAAACATGAATCCAGGCTTCCCAACTGAGAAGCTTTTTGGCTGAAATGATTTCAATCCCAAGTGTTAAAATGTGTGAAAGTGGCCAAAAATAACAATAAATAATTATTGTGTATAAGAGATTTCTTTTTTTTCCCCATTTTTTAGCAATTATTTTGTTCTTCTAAAAGAAATAGACCAAGAGGAGCAAGGGTTGATTATATTTGGGTTGGTTATTGGTTTATTTGTTTCTCTAACTACCTGTAGAAGAAAGCCTGTAATAGTAGAGTAGTTGCTATGAAAAGATAATATAAAGGGGTTGTAATATAGACTTTAAGAATTTACAGGGCAGAGAAAACTAAAGACTATCTAAGTCAATCAAAGTATTAACAAGGGTGGAATAAACACCTCTTTCCTATGTCAGGTCCTGTGCTCTTCTTAAAAATGTGAATATTTCTGTAGCACTTACTCTACAGAAGGAACTGTTCTAAGTGCTTTATGCTAAGTGGAAGCTGACCTATCCGTTATTATAATCCTCACATTCCAGGTAAGTAAATCAGAGTTATAACAAGAGGATTGTTTTTTCCTTTTGGATCTCAGAGGCAGAAAGTTAAATTAATCACTTTCTTTAGCACAGAACACATGACCACAGTTGGCTTGTGCAGTAAAAGGAAGTTGGACTCATGGACATGGACAACAGTGTGGTGATTGCTGGGGAAGGGAGTGTAAGGGGATTACATGGTACTGGGAAAGAAATACAATAAAGATTAAATGTTTTTTAAAAACGATGATGCAACCAACAATCATAAAAAGGAAAACAAGTTCTTACACGAGGGGAATTGCCTAGTCCTGGGGAAGAGGGGGCTTCCTCTAACATCTTTTATCAACATCTTAAACATTCATCATAATAAAATATAACCTTGGAAATCACTAAACAGGGACCATTTTAAGAGAATTTTTACTGAAATTATGATCCTTATCTGGCTCTAAAGCTTAAAAATATTTAACGGACAAACTCCACTATCCACTGTGGAGAGCATCTGCTGTCATCACTCTCCCACGTGTCAGAGAAGGTGCACGTTTCCATAGTTTCAGTAACTCAGTTAAAGTTCAAACGGACCTCCTTTTGCTCTTCCTTGTTGAGTTAAAGCAGTCAAAGCTCCTCAGTCAGAGACACACTTCCAACAAATAGTCTGAAAAAATAGTGTGTGTAAGTGTCTGAAACGGTCTACCAGACCACTTAACGTAGTTATTTGTCTCCATCTGAATTCTTCTGTACCTGCCCCCCGACCTTTGAAAGCAACATTTGCACACTTTATGAAGTTATTTTCCTTATTCCTTTAAATGCAAATCAGGGTGGGGAGGGGAATGTTTTAGTGTCTGAGATTTTTTTCTTTCTTTTTAGGAAACTGTGTGTCTCACTTTATACTTTCCTCTTTAAAATGGTAACTCCACGAAGTAGGAGTTCCCTAGTGTTGTAATTACATTTCCAGAATTTTCTTAGTGCAGTCCTAGAAACAACTGTCAGAACATTTAGTGGTGGAGGGGAAGAGAAGTGAACACACTTGCCTCCTCATCCTGGAGACCCAGGTCAGCAAGAAAAATATTGAGAAATGACTTCTTTCACTAGGCACCATCATCTTTTTCCCATAAGAACCAGGCAAGAGAACCTGAGGTGGGGAAAAAAGACAAATTGAAAGCTAGAAAACCCAGTGTAGCCTCAGATTTCATTGATTTAGTATTGAGAGCAGTAAACAAATGATAATTCTAGCAATATTACACCTCACAGTGTGTCAGTATCCCACCAGGAATTAATTTTTAAGTTTTTTTTAACCAATTATCAATCATCATTATCAACCCCCAAATTTGAAACATCCTGTGATCATATAAAACTTAAGGCTTTCTGAGAGATGGTCAAAGCCATAAAAACAAATGCATTCACCAATATTTCTAATTTTCCCAGCCTGGAAACCACAAGGGGACAATTCATCTGATGAAAATACTATTGTTTATCGGCTCAAAAAATTTTAAGTCACAGATACAAGGGAGGAAGTAGACCCAATTGTGTCAAAATTCTGGAGAACAAATGTTCAGATTAGGAATAGTTTAGAGGGATTTTATAGAAAAACACAGGATCAAATGATAATGTAAGCAAGCTGGCTGAACCATTGTGAAGTATGAAATTTTATACATGTATACAGCATCGAAGATGTTAGGTGACAGAATTTTGTACCTGCAATATCATTATTTGTTGGTTTGGAGTTTTTAAAACACTATGAAGAGTGAGTGAATCATTCCATGTTGTTCTTTGGAAATATTTTCCTACTTTGGTTTCTGAGTAGGAAATGGTCAGGAAACCATTAGCAAAGTCAAGTTCACCAACATATTTCCATTTAAATTGCAGTCAACTTCCAGTCAGAAGTCAAAAACCAGACCTATTTTAACAGAAAGGTTTAATACAGTATATCGCTACCCAGGTATTAGAGAACTGAACCACACAAAATCATACTTTCAAGGTATGACAGAAGCAGCAAGTGAGGAAACAGCACCCCAAGGACCTGCGAGGACAAAAGGAAGAAGATGGGACAGAAGGAGCCCCGCAGAGCTGAGACTCAGTCCTCTGAGGAGGGGGCAGTGGTGGACAAGAGCTGGGGTCTCCGAGTCTGGAGATAAGCACTCCTGTCTAGGTGAAGCTCAAACCTCCAAGGAAGGTGTGCTGATATTTCTGAGAAGACCCTAGGAGGCTAGTTTTGCGGCATGGGGAAAAATAACAGCAAACTGAATCTAACCTTTAATATTGAAACACGCTACAACAGTCCAGCCGAATAGTTTCTGTGGTGACACAAACAGCAAATAGTTCATTTGTCATTCTCGCCTTACAGACTCCATCTAGCTCCCCCTGGTGGTGGAGTTTAGCAGGAAGCCAGAAGGTAAAAGAGAAAAGTAATTTGCATGGTCCCAAGGGCTAGCATCACAGAGTATAAAGGATGGGTTTTAAAAGAAGAGACACTTGATGATCATCACACACTGAATGATTTGAATAATCCCAATATCAAAACAAACCACAGATGTTACCTAAAAACGAGAGTTAAAATATTTTGGCATTGGCTCAAAATTTAATGTGGGAATAACTTCTCATATTAATGCGTAGAGGAGACTTCGCTTTTCTTCATGGTAGCATAACTGAGAATAAAATAATTATGCACTTAAAAAATCTGTCCTAATTAAGATGAAATGAATTCTGCAGTAATAAATATGGTGAGATTCTGGAATCGGTGACTAAGAGTATTTGCTGAATTTCTGTGCATGAGATATTTAAGAAAAGAATATACCATCTGGATCAGAAGGAGAATGAGCTCTGGAGGAAGGAGTAGGTTCCCTGGACAACCTTTAGAATTTCTTCCCCACTCTTGGTGGCATTTTTGTATGTTTTTTTAAAAATCAATGTGCATTTTACATCCTTTTAGAATATCTATCTTTGTCATCACCAGAGCCTGTATTTGCATAGAGTGTTGTTCACATTTGTAATAGTTTTTTGTGGCTGCCATAACAAATTACCACAAATGTACTGGTTGAAGCCATACAAATTTGTTACCTGAAGACTGAGTCTGAATAGCTCTCACTAGACAAAAATCAGGGCATTGGCCTGGCCCTGGCCCTTTCTGGGGGCTCTGGTGGGGGGGCAGGGGAATAAGTTTCCTTACAATTTTTAGCTCTAGAGACCACCCACCTTCCTTGGCTTGTGACTCCCATTCTCTGTCTTTAAAGTCAGCGACTCTGCATCTCTTTTGCCGCTGTTTTATAGCATCACTCCCTTGACCACGGTTGGGGATGGTCATTTAATGTGAAGGACCCAGGTGATTAGGCACACCTGGGTAACCTACTCATTTCTAGGTCTTCGACTTAACCACAAATGCAAAGGCCTTCTTCCCAAGTATGTTAGTGTGTTTACAGTTTTAGGACACAATGTCCTAAATGTCTATGGAGGCCATTATTCTACCAAAACACTTCCTTTTTGAGCTGCACAGCCACCTGATAGGAATATAAGGGAGGAATTCTATGGGCAAGGCACTCGTAATACAGAGAAATAAGGAGACTTGCCGAAGATCATTCTTCAAGCTAATGACAAGAGCCTGGAGTATAGGTACATGTCACACATTATTTTATAAAGATGTCATGGAATCATAACTGCCAACATTTAAAATTGTCCAGCTTAGTCTTTTGTTACACAGTTGAGGAAACTGAAATCTAAAGAATTAGTGGCTTACTCTATATACCTGCTAGGGAGTAAAGACTCACTACTTCCGGAGAGTACCAGAAAAACAAAAGCAGAAAAATCTGTATTTACTATATCACTTGGCCCCGGCAACGTTGCCCTATATCTCCATAAGTAATTTTAAACATAAAGTTTGCAGTCAGTTTTTTTTGGCATCTAGGTGTGTGTCCACATGTGGACTTGCTATAGAATACCCCTCACATGGACAAAGCTGGCTCAGTTGGTTTGTTTTAGGCATTTTGGATTTGAACCAAATTGTTTAAATCTCGGTCTGTGTGAAAACAATACGTTGCACAAGCACGGCTCCTGACATACTCCAGACACAGCTTCACTTCGTCTCTCAGCCTCCTTCTAAAACGTATTGATTTTTGCTAATGTTTCTGTGGCCCTGGTTGAAAACTTCAAGTCCGCGATACTTCTGCTCACTTATTTTAGTTTGAACATCCTGAAGCCATTCTACGTAACAAACTGGCTCTACTTCAGAAATTAGAATGTTCAGGTCAAGACATTAATGCACACTTCAGATTTGACTTAGCATTAAAGGCTCTCACCTTCCCAGCCTGCGGAAGTTGGACCTCCGGGAAGCCTGCAGTGGGGAGGGGCATGGTTGACTTCTTTTTACTCCCTTCCCTGTGCTTTCATTGCCCTCATCCACCTCAGCAGGTAGGTTCTGAATCCTCCCCAGCTGCAGCAGAGTGAGGGGGCAGTAGAACAGAGAAGTGCAATCATTTGTTTAAATGGTCGTCTCCTCGCTCAGTTTTCTGCTTCCTGGGCTTGGCAACTGTTCGGAGCTGATCCTTCCTCCTTGGATGCTGTCACATATTCTGGAGTTTCTTTCCTGGGCCCATCTATCTATTGGTCTCATAGCCTGGATATTATATTGTGGTTGGTGGTTTGGCTTAACTTCAGCAACTCCTAGATACCGAGAGTTCCTCCTCAGTTTTTTTTGTTGTTGTCTGTTTGTTTGTTTGTTTGCTGCTGAGACCTGAAGTTCTTGTTTCTGACATTTCTTGGTGGCACTATAAGACTGGACCCAAGATAATTCTGGACTGGATATTATTCTCTCACATGACCTTCCTCTGGCCCAGTACACATCCCTGTATGGACCAATTCTTGGAGCGCAGGTGTATTGCAAAACACTCCTTCCAGCACTAACTAGATTGTATTCATGTGAGTTAAACTAAAATCTTTGACCCCAGAAATCATCCATTAAGTTTTCTGTATTCTCATGTATACACACACACATACACACGCTCTTATATGCAGAAAGTTTTAAGAGTTGTACAACTAGTTTACAGAATTTCATTTGAGCATTTGCATATATTAATTTGGAAAGTTACTTTGGAATTTTTCAAGTATTGTACCTTGGCACCTAGTTGAGATATCACCTTTAATTAACTTTTACATGTGATTCATTGCCAACTTACTAAAATCAATATACTAGAGCAGTGGTTCTCAAAGTTTCATGTGCATTGCAATCCCCTGGAAAGTTCATACGAGTAAACTTTCCTTTTCCAATTCAGTGAGTCTCAGGTAAGGACACATAATTTAAATTCCCAGCAAGTACCCAGATGATGCTAATGCTGCTGGTTAGGGGACCACACACTGAGGACCACACCAGGACGGCAGAGTGCCTCTGCTCCAGGGCCGTCTTGGAGTTCCCAATTAAAAAATAATAGAGCATTCATGTTTGAAATTCTCATGTAATTAATAAATGTAACCTTTCCTTCCACCCTTTCTGATCCTAGTGTTACATTTATTCAGAAATGTTACCAAATTATAAGTGATTCTATATAGCAGCGTGGTTAAATTTTGTCAATCCACCTGTTTATTCAGCTATTCAGTCAACACCTGCTGACCTCCTGTATATACCAGGTATTGTTTCTCTGGGACAGTGTTTCTCAAAGTGTGGTCCCGGAACCCCCCAGCCTGAGCAGTGCTTCTTTGGCATGAATCAGAGTCAGCTGTAGAGCTTGTTAAACCAAGATGACTGGGCCCCAAAGTTTCTAATCTAGTAGGTCCCAAGTGAAGCATAGAATTTACAGGCACAACAAGTCCCCAGTTGTTGCAGGAAAGAATGTCAGCAGAGATTTCTAAACTGTCTTGAAGCGTTAGGCATTAATGTTCAATAGTTCCAAATTTTTTAAGGAATAGAAACAATGTTTTTCTTTAAAAAATGAAAGTCTCCATCTAAGTCATTTTGAAAGTATTCGCCTAGTGGAGGAAAAAAATGGCTTATTTTTAGCAGCACAGGACATGCCACCTTTAATAATAAAAAAGCTACAAATACAGTTCACAGATCAGTATATTTGCAATTCTCTTTTTCTCATTATTCTCTTTGCTCTCATTAGCTCTTTCAAAATCAAGTTAAGGGCCATAGGTGACAGTGGCAGACAATAATTTTTTATCATCTTGTCAATAAAAGTAAATATACAGCATAAAAATGTCATACTCTTGTTGGCAATGAGTAAACTCCAACAATAGATTTAAAAGGGTCCAGTGGACACACAAAAGCAAAGGAGCACTATGGTATTTAGACTTCTGGTTAGAGTCACCGTGTGAGAGTGCCTGAGTCAGACTAATCCTCCTGTTGAAAGCAGCTGTAAATCTTAGGCAATGACATGAGATAAGTGATTCAAAAGGCCTTGGAAATAAACTGTGCATAGAGGACTCGGGGGCTACAGTGCACACACTGAGTTGAGCTCCATATTCCCACAGTTGTATTCATGAGTCTGTTTGTCAATTCACGCCATGGGGAATATTTTTCCTTAAAAAAAAAGTAGCAGTCACATTGGACAAAGGAGACAGAGCTTGACTTTAAGATGGACAAATCAGCCGGGACTTTAAGGGGAGATACACAGATAGTAGAAACACAGAAAATGAGTAAAAGAATATCCATGCAATCTTCCCTTATGAAATTCACAATTTGCTTATTGCAGGATAAAACTTCCTCCAAAGAGCAGAAAGTAGAAGTTGCTTGGAGATTAAAGAGCTGAGTTGTGCAGTGATTTCAACCACCATACAGTTATAGGGAACAAAAGTTGAAGTTCAAGGCCCATCAAGGTGGCATAGACCTTTTCACTGTTTTGTTTGAGACCCCAAAACCATATAGGTCATAGTAATAATGGCAAAATTGACATAGAACAGTTCTAACAAACTTTAAGGCTAAATCTTGCCCAGATAAAGTTTCTAATCCATAATTCAGAAGATATTGTATATAATTATAATAAAGATAATATTATTCAGAGTGTCTAAATATTATTATTTTGTCCAGGATTCATATAGAAGGGCAAAGCATGGAATGAAACAGGAATAAGAGAGAGAAAGAGACAGAGAGACAGACAATAGTAACAGGCCCACAGGTGATTCACAAAGACAGACACTTGAGAATAATGATAATTAATATGCTCTAAAAATAGAGGAAAACATGAATAACCCAGAAGAATCCTGTGGGCTATAAAAAGTAGTCAATTAAAAATTCTAAAACTGAAAAGAAAATGTAGTTATGAACCTAAGAATTAAATGAAGGAGCATAATAAAAGAACAAAATATGATTTCATTGGAAATTGTGTCAGAATAATGTAAGCAGCTTGATGCTCAGAGAGAAAAAGGGTGAAAACTCAGAAAAGAGCACATCAGTTTTAACACACTTTTAATTGCAATGCAGAGGAGAGGAAAGATTCATAAGCAGTATTTGAGAAATACTTGTCAATAATTATCCAAAGCTGGCAAAAGAGTAAATGATAGCATCAAGCACGCATACAGATCATGTAATTGTAAGCTCCTAATTCGATACCATCACTTAATTAGAATCTTAGGCATCTTAGACTGGTTGTGTGACTTGCTTTCATCTTATAGAATGTAGACTGAGCTTCTTTTATTCTTGATTTTGGGCTCAGAATGTGATTTGCTTAGGCTAGTGAGATAATAGCATACAAGACATAGTAGAGACTTTGAAATATACACTTTCACACTTGAGCTTCTCTTCTGGTTCTTTTGCTATAACCATGGAAGAATGTTCCTCAGACAGCCTCCTCATCCAAGGGGGATGGCGCGCACCTAGAACACGTATGCAAGTAGTGTGCCTCCTTTATGCAGGTACAGCTGAATTCACCAAAGATCACCAACTCCCAACCTACCCACAGATGGAAGACTAGGAACTAAAGATTATTGTTATAAGACAGCCAACTGTGTTGTCTACATTTAAAAAAATCATGTTGTCTGGAGGAAACAGAAACTGGCTCAAGCAATAAAGAATCCAAAAATCCAGATTCAGGGATTCCAGAGAATTGATTCATTAATTCTGTGATGTCATCTTGAACCTGGGTTCTTTCCATTTCTCTGCTCTGCCATCTCTTAGTATTGGCTTCAGTCTCAAGCTGATAGCAAGATGGCTGCCACAATTTCAGTGTAGCATCTACATGTGACAACGTCCAGAGGAAAAAAAGGGCTATGTTTTCTGTATTTTTTCCATCTCCAGAACAACAAAAAAAATCTTTCCCAGAAACCCCTGTCTTGATTTATTCTAGAAGGAAGGAAGGCGGGGATGGAGGGAGGGAGGGAAAGGAAGAAGAAAGAAAGAAGGAAGAAAAGAAAGAAAGAAAGAAAGAAAGAAAGAAAGAGAAGAAAGAGAGAAATTATTGTTTATGATTCAAGGTATAAGCTAATGGTTTAAAGGATAATTCCTTATACAGGATTATATAGCAAACAATAAATAGTATAAAGTACTAAATTCTCTGATTAAAAGAAAACTACTGACCTTGGTTTCTGGGAAGATGGAGTAGACACACTTTTCCCTATTCTTTCCAGTAATACAGTCAAGAACTCTGGGCATTACATGTTGAATGAACATAAAATGATTCTGAAAGGTGAGAACAAGAAAGCAGATCAGCTAGAGAACTGTGGGGCCCAAGAGAGAGATTTGACAGTGTGTTTCCTTTTTGCCTTGTGTATCATAGATGTGGAGCTGGAAAGCTGGTAACCTAAAGATTCCAATAGGCACAGAAAAAAGCCTGTTTTTCTCTACCCAAAGAACCAGGAAATGTGCAGACTAGCAAGACACAAAACTTTTAGACAATAATTGTGTTACTCAGGTCAAATTCACAGAAAAAAAATGCAGCTCTGCCTCTGTTAAGACCAGCAAAGGCCAAATGGGGAGCCTAGACTTGCACTCTTGCTGGGCTACAGTGAGGTGTACCAGGCTCCCACAACCAAGGTGGTGTCGGAGAAGACAGAAAAGAGAGCCAAGATTTTCATCCCACCAGCCAGGGTTGAGGCACTCTTTCCCCTGCAATGAAGACCTTGTAGGTACCTGGACTTGCTCTACTGAAATGACGAGACCCTCCCTCTGCCTGCTGAGGTGACAGAGAGAAGGTCTAGTCGAGGGTTCAGACTTTCACCACCGTCTAGTGGCGACAAGGCCACCTTCACTCAGGAGTCATTGGAAGCTATGCAGAGCTGCACCAGAAACTCCTACGCTCCCAGCCAGGGAGCTGTCAGTGTGGGGAGAGGGAAGAGCCAAAACTTCCACTCCGCCCTCCAGTAACAGAGAAGATACCCTATGCGTGAAAGAGATGCAGGGGAACCTGGAATTCTTCTTCCATCTGGCAGTTATGAGACAGCGTGTCCCTTTTCCTGTTTGGAAAAAGCAGCTAAGCCACAGATTTAAATAAGAGCTAGAATCTCATAACATAATAACACAAATGGGCAGATTTTAATTAAAAAAAATCTTTCATCATAACAAGAACCAGAGAGATCTCAATATGAATAAAAAAGACAAGTACCAGATCAAGTATTAGATGCAAACATGAAAATGACAAAAATGTTAGAATTATGCAGCAATTTTAAAGCACCATCAAAAATATTTCAATGAACAATTATGAACAAATCTTAAAGAGATGTAAAAAAAGAGAAAACTGCAACAAATAAATAGAAAGGCACAGTAAAGAAAAAGACATACAAAGACAAACAAATAAAAAATTAAAAAATTAAAACTACAATAACTAAAATGCAAGACTCAGTGAATGGGCTCAAGAGAAGAATGGAGAGCACAGAATAAAAAAAAATCAGTAAACAGGAAGAGAAAGCAATTAAAATTAACAATCTGAACAACAAAAAGGAAAAACAGTAAAAAAAATGAAGAGAGATTGAGAGACCTGTGGGACTACAACAAAAGGAATAACATATGTGTCATTGGGATCCCAAAAGGAGATCTGAAAGAGAGAAGGTCTGAAAATATGTTCAAAGAGATAACAGCTGAAAGCTCCTCAAAATCTGGCAAAAGACTTACAAATTTAAGAATTGAGTGAACTGAAAGGAGTTTTTATTTGGGGGGATGATAATACAAACAGTATATTGTATTTTATATTTCATATGCCACTTGTTCATTTTTAATATATAGGAAAATCCTTGCCTTCTGTATATTAACCTTGTATCCTACAACTTGCTACGGTTGCTTATTAGTTCCAGGAGGGTTTCGTTTTTGTTTTTGTTGTTGTTGTTTCTTTGGTATTTTCTTCATGTCATAATGTCATTTGTGAGTGATGGATTTATGTCTTCTCTCCCAAGCTGTATACCTCTTCTTCCCTTTTCTTGCCTTATTGCCTTAGCAAGGACTCCTCATACATTGTTGAACAGGAGTGATAAGAGGGACATCCCTCCCTTGTATCTCATCCTAGTGGGAAAGCTTTGCATTTCTCACCATTAAGTAGGTTAGCTTGAGGGTTTTTGTAGACAGACTTTAACAAGTTGATAAAATTCCCTCCTAGTTTCAGTTTTTGTGGGCTTTTTATCATGCATGGAAATTAGATTTTGCCAATTGTTCTCTCTGCATCTATTCATATGATCGTGTATTCTTTGTTTTTTAATGTAACTCATCTCATCAAAAGAGTAAAAGGGAAAGAAGAAAAAGTTGGAAAAATCAGTCTACCCAAACTCAAGACTTATATAGCTACAGTAATCAAGACTGTGTGGTACTGGTGGAGGAACAGGCTCACTGATCAGCAAAACAGAGCAGAGCTCAGAAAGATGCTTACTTAATTTTTGACAAAGATGCAAAAACAATTCAATGGAGTAAAGAATGACTTCTCTAACAGTAGTACTGGAGCAATTGAACATCCATAAAAATAAATAAATAAACAACATAACCTAGATTTTATGCAAAATTAACTTAGAATATATTATGGACTTAAACATAAAATGTAAAGCCATAACACTTAAAAAATACTGAGGAATTGCCCTGGCTGGTGTAGCTCAGTGGATTGAGCACAGGCCTGTGAACCAAACGATCATGGTTCGATTCCCAGTCAGGGCACATGCCTGGGTTGCAGGCCAGTTCCCAGCGGGCGGACACACGGGAGGCAATCATACATTGATGTTTCTCTCCCTCTCTCCTTCCCTTCCCCTCTAAAGATAAATAAATAAAAATCTAAAAAATTAAAAAAAAATACTGAGGAATCTAGAATCTAGGGCTGAGAAACAATTCTCGGTCTTGACACCAACAGCATAATACATAAAAGGAAAAAATTGATAAATTGGAAAAAATTAAGAACTTGTCTTCTGTGGATGACCCTATTAACAGGATGAGAAAACAAGCTATACAGTGGAAGACAATATATACAAATCATATATCTGAAACAGACAATATATACAAATCATATATCTGAAAAAGTAAGGAACTCTCAGAACTTAGCAGTAAAAAGAAAATCCAATAAACCAAGTGGAATAAAAGCAAGAGACATGAAGAAACATTTTGCTAAGGGGTACTGATTTTTAAAAATGTTAAATGTCATCAGCCATTAGGTAAGTGCAAACTAAAACTACAGCATGATGTCACTACACATTTATTAGAATGGCCAAAATTTAAAAGGATGAATACCCAACCCCTGGAAAGGGTGTGGAGAAATTGGACTATGCCGTGCAGTGCCGGTGGATGACACTCACAGGAAAACTTGTCCATGAATACGACTGCAGTTTCATTTGTTACAGCTCCACCTGGAAACCACCCCATGCCTGTCAATCAATCATGGTTATACATATGGTGGTACGTTTATACCATGGAATACCACTCAGCAATAAAAAAGAATGACCTCTTAAAATGCACAGTTTTAATGAACTTGAAGAGAATTATGCTGGGTGCAGAAGACAGTCCCAGTAGGTTGCATACTGTATGTTTCCATGTATATAACATCCTTGGAATGATAAAATTACAAATATGAGAACAGATTAGGAGATGCCAGGGGCGTAGATTTGGAGAGAAAGGGATGTGACTATAAAGGGCAACCCCAGATCTTTATGGTGATTGAAGTGTGCTGTGTCTTGAACTCATCAATGTCAATACCCTGTTTGTCCCATTACACTGTAATTTGGTCACCACTGGGGGAAGAGGGCCAAGCAGGACATGGGAGCTCTCTGAATTATTTCTCACCACTGCTATGAAGCTACAGTTATCTCAAAGTAAAAAGGTTAATTGGAAATGACAAAATAATAGTGACAGGTAGGAAAATAACTATATGGTTTTTTAAAGACACACAAATTACAAGGAAGATTGAAAGTGAAAAGATGGAAAATAAATACAGTGCAACATTATTTAAAAAACAGACATCACTATAGTAATAGATTATAGTCATTTTTACCTTTATTTTATCTTATTTATTTTTTCATATATATATTATCTCCCAGTTAGAGTTGGCATATAATATTATATTAGTTTAGGTGTAAAACACAGTGATTAGCCATTTATATAGCTTACAGAGTCATTTTCCTGCATTTGAAGTGAAAATATAGAAGTTTAATTTGCACATGATATCATCAGACACATAGAAATTCTAAAATTACCTAAAATTAAATTTAATAAGTAAAATTAATATTGTCACTAAACACAAAATTAATGTAAGACTTTTTCAATATGTTATCAAAATTTAATTGAAAATTAAAATAAAGAGATAATATTCACAATGCCACCAAACACCTCCAATACCAAAAACAATTTTTGAAAGATGTGCAGGACTTTGACACTGAAAACTAGTAAATATTGCTGAAAGAACTCAAAGAAGGTCTACATAAATGAAGAAAATAATGTATTCATGATTTGGAGGACTCAGTATTTTTAACATGTTGCTTTTTTTCTACTAGATGTATGTATACAACACAATCCCTTTAAAAACAACAGCATTTCTCTCTTCTTTATAAAATTAACAAGGTAATTCTAACACAATCTGGAAGAACTAAGTAGGGGGCTTCACAGCAGATATCAAGGTCTACTATAAAGGTACAGAAACTAACAAGTGTTTTACAAATACTAAATTTGACAAAATGATCAAGTAAGCTAGAAAATGCAGAAACAGACACACACAGTTAATCGCCTAATTTTTAATAATCATGTCACAGCAGTGAAGTGAGAAAAAGATGGTCTTTTTAATTAATGGTACTGGGATAATTGTATCCAAATGAAACAATATGAACATTTACCCTTAACTCATACCATAAACAAAAATTGATTACAGATGAGTTATAGACAAATATGATAAGTAAAACACTATAGCACACAAAAATATTGGAGAATATATTCATCAGTGTGGACTAAGAAAAGGTTTTTTAAACTGAAAATAAAAAGCATTATCCATATAGAAGTGTTTCAAGTAATAAATTGGGTTACAAAAATATTAAGAATTTATAGTTATCAAAAATAACATAGATAAAGCAAAGCACAGACTGGGACATTTATGTCTGTATTATTACTTTTGTCTATAAATTATATACAGGAAAGAGTTTGTATTTAGATTACATAAAGAATCCCCACAAATTAATAAGGAAAAGACTCACCACCCAATATTTTTAAAGCTAACCAAAACCTGGTATGCACTCCAGAAAATAGAATATTTAAGTGGCTAATAAACACTTTAAAAAGTACTGAGTATCATTATCTTTCAGATGAATGCAAATGAAACAAGTATGGGATACCTGTACACTCTCACCAGAACAGGGGATACACACACACACACACACAAACACACACACACACACACTGCCAGTGAAGATGTGGAATAACTTCCAGTTTCAGACATTGCTATTTGGAGTAAATACTGAAAGGCAGGCACCATACACTAAAAGGCATTCACACATGCCTTTTTTAGGACTCATTGATTCGGGCCTAACGTTACTACCTAGAGAATGAGTGCTCGTGTCTACCAAACGGCATACACGCTGATGCCGTGGCAGCTATGTTCTATTAGCCCCAAAGTGGGAATTATCTGAATGTCTATCAACAGTAGCATGAGTAAACAAACATTCGTGTGTTCATATTTTGGAATGAATGAAACAGTGATGAAAAGGATCAGTCACTGTTACACAAAACAGGCATAGTAAATATCACAGATACAATATTGAATGATAAAAGCAGGACACAGGAGTTCACAGTTTGATTCTATTAATTGTGTTCAAATAGAGCAGATTAATGTATGCTTTAGAAGTCAGAAGAGGCATTCTTAGTGAGAGTCAGTATACAGTGGTGCTGACTGTCAGAGTACATGAAGCCTTTGGGATTCTGGAAAAGTGTCCTATCTTCATCTTTGTGGTCGTGTGTGTGTGTCTGTGAAAATGAAATGCTTGAGCAACATAGTTAAGATTTAGACATTCTTATGGTGTAGATTAAATTTCAAAGTGACTTTAAAAATATTTTTGAATGCTAAAAAACATTGCCATTGTGATTAGATAGGGTTCTGTTCAAACAAGCTGTACCTAGTAGCAATAGGTTGATAAACATGAGCATTTTTAGATAATAATATTCTACATCAAATTGCTTTATTCAATGATTTAACTTTGTCTTAGGTGTAAATTCAGCGTGTGTGACCCTTGGAGTGTGTCTCTGTGCTTCATCCTAGATATGATTACCTGATGGTATCAAGAAAGGCCATCACAGATATCAGAGCATTGGCTTTGTTGGTCATTCAGTCATTCAACCAACCACTGAAGTTTACTCTCTATCTGCATTGGATTAGGTACTAAGGCTAAGGGATGACGATGCAGGGTGGGGCAAAAGTAGGTCTATAGTTGTGAGTACGCAAAACACAGAGTTTATTCTTGTGTTATTCTTTATTAATTATTGTATTATTTTCCGTATGAATAACTGTAAACCTACTTTTGCCTCACCTGTGTAATACATTCAGGACCCCCTAACTGACAAGAGATCACAGTTTAATGGACAAAACGGATGGGTAGAACGGATGATTATAATAATGAAAGTACATTGTCATAACAGAAGCAGGGCACCAAGAGAAACAGAGAAGAGATGCTGGTTCCCTGTTTTGGATATCAGACAGACATCACCCGTGTAGCAATGAGCCAAGTTGTCAGATAGGAGCTCATTCGATCGCCCCCGCTGTGGCGACAGCGGACTGCATGAGATACAACAGAGAGGCCTCAGCCCACAATGTGACTCAAATCGTCCTACCTGGTGCTCATGACTGAGCAGGGAAAGGTAGCTGAGCTCTTCCTCATACTGGTTTTTCATGGCAAACACACATGGATCTATATCTAGGCATGTATCTCAGGGTATTTATGTCTTCACACTCCATAACATCTCTATATTATAAATTGCAAGTATTTACTCCCTGATGTGTTAAATGGGGAGTTCCCTTTGACCTTTTCTAAAGTTAATTTTTTAAGAGGCCAAAAATAATTCAAGTACATCTTTGAAACTCAATCTGCTATTGCCATCCTAGAAGCTTGCGAGGCTCCAATGCAGATTCCTTGTACAATGCTTCACACGGAAGACTGGCTGGACAAGAACTGAGAAAGCAGGTGTTTATTCTATCCTTTCAATCTGTTTCCAAGGCAAGGCTTCTCAGTTCCAATCCTCGTTCTCTATTCCTCTCATTATATCTTATGGAGTAGAGCGGTCTTTAAAGTTTGTTTTGTATCTAGCAGGAAATAAATTTATTTTTTTAAATTGACTGACTTTTAACTGCTCGTCTTTCATCTAGGGAAGCATGTTGGAGAACAGCGTCACATTGAGTTGGGATGTGAAGCGTGAAATAACTTTAACAGCTGACATGTGTGTTGGATTTGCCCTGTGCTGTGCAGAACAGACTCACAACTCCCATTTTACATTTTAGACAACAGAACTTCAGAAAGTCCAAGGATATCATTCACCTAGTGAGCGGCATACAGAGAATTGAAAACTAGGATTCCGGCTTCAAAGTTGAGGCTTTTCTGCTCCACACGGGACTGCCTCCAAGAGCCAGAGGCAGACAGACACAATCAGCTTCAGGCTTTGATCTTGTCTCCTCCCTTCCTCCTCAGTGCACTTCTGTGTTGCTCCCTGAGATGAGCATGCTGTCAGGGATATCTGGACTGGTAGGGGCTGGAGTACATCTACTCTTTGTCCAGAACAGACAGAGAAACACGAAGCAGCACAGGTAGTGAGTATCTGCCCAATGATGCTATTCTTTGAGTGGTCCTGCCTTTTCTTCACAAGTTACTCTTGTGCTCTGACAGAGAGGTCCCCAGGACCTTACTTCTCAATGGCTGCTGTATATTTATCCTAGAGTTGTATTCAGCCGGAATTTTATACCCTGGAAATCTACAGAATTTGGGTTTCGTATTAATCTCATTTATGTTGGGGTTCGTTCTTTGGAAAAGAGACAAAAATCACCAAGATTTCTTGTGATATGGGAGGTTTTGGTTGTCATCTCAGTGGCCCTCCCAGCATTGGGAGGCTCCCTTGCTGTTTCTCTTGTCTTCTCCCCTCTGGTCAGTGTTGCCAGAGAGACAGGGTGTGCTGCAGCTGAGTTTGTTTCTTCCTACATGCATTTCAAGGAGAATGGAATAAAAAAAGTACTATGAAGTTGGTTTTCTGATTTACTACCTGACAGCCTTTATATGTCGGACTAACAGACTAGAGGGGGACAGGAGACGAATAATAAAAGTCCCTTTTTTACAGTGTCTAGAACATTTTAATACTAAAATGAAATTTTAAATGAAGTCTAAGACCTGTGGTAAACGTGTATTTTTCAAATCTCATAACACTCCTCTAAATAAGCAGTCATAGTGCACATTTTATCTTCACATTATGACTATTTAAATGGAAAAATATATGCATATATGAGTTCACATGATGGCGATATTATTTCACACTTCTCTCTTCCTATTTAATTACACAAACTAGTTTTGAAATCTGTAATGATTGTGTAAGCAATGCATAACAGCTCAACAAAAAATAATGTGGACTTTTGACTAATTCATTTCTATGCAAATTGGGGGGGGGTGGGTTTGGGCTCAATGGAGGTAAAAGGGGCCATAAAATTCAGTTCCAAGTTTTTTTTTCTCTCTCTAACTCTATGACCTTCGATAAATTTGTTTTTTATTCTGTAAGATGCAGGCGAAATCTGCCCCCTACCTATCTTTTGGAGCTGCTGCAAGATTTATTAAACAAGGGGGAAAAAACTGTTTAGAGGTCTGATGAAATAAGAGTTACATAAATACAAGGCAGTATTGTTATCTCTAAGAGGTGCATGAAGTTGAATTAGTGTTTACAACATCCTTATGAGACAGGTTGATTGTCTTGGACTTACTTTTACAGATGAGAGGGCTTAAGCGCTTCTCTAAAGCCACAGAGAGCAGGTGAATGAGAAGAGGTACAATTACTGGATTCAGACCTAGGCTGCTATTTGTTGATACCTGAAAGTACTTTTAAGGGAAGTTTTTAAAACAATCTCATCACCCCTTTGGCAGGCAATTAGAGGAGTCTGCATATTTTTCTCTCCAATTTTCTTTCTGTGTTTCCTCATGAAATTTATCCGACATGCAAGACACCTGGTCTCAATGGTATCCAAGAGGAGCCAAGTATTTTGAGAGCGTTAGAAGACATTGTTTCAACAATGAGACAAATATTGTGATTTAGTGCAGCCAAGGCCCAAGTATCCATCAGATACGGAGAGAACAAGGAAGAGGGGAAGAAGAAAAGCCACTGTGACAGATACTGTAGTTTGTAAAGTAAAGTTATATATGCGGCAAATACACCACTCTCTTGAACATTATCCTCCACCAAGTAAAAGCAAATGCAAATTGAAAAATACCCATTTTCCCTTCAGCCTAACCAAACTTGCTTACTTGTTTCCAAAATTGCTTGTTCAACATTACCAAAAATGATTCTAATTATAGTGACTGGCACATAGTAAATCACCAATAAACTTTGTCTATTATGAGTCGGATTTGGAGTAGAAACAGTGTTGCATAAAGTCAAGGACATAGTAGGAATAAGGTACCTGATTTGAAGCCTTAGCTCTTACCCTAACTTGCCTCGTGACTCTGGGTAGTTTAATGTGATCTATAAAGTGGTGCTTTAGGATACAATAGCACTCAGCTGAGATGAATTTCATAGAAAAGAAGAAACTAACAAACAAATGAGCCGATACCTGTAATGCTTAGCCTGGTTTCCGGCATATGCGCATGTCTGATTTACAAAGTGGCAACTCCTGGACTTCGTACAGGCAGAGCTACTATACCTGTGTCGCTCAGCCAACCCGTCCTGGTTTACTGAGCACTTGCATTGAGCCAGGCGGTGACAGAGGCATTGGAGGAAGAACAGGTGAACACAATGGAGACAGTCTTTATCTACATGTAGCCTTAGGGGAGAGTATTAGCAAAAAATGGAATAAATAAAATAAAATAATTGAAGCCTGCAATATATGCTAAGAAGTAACTAATAAAAACGGACGCAAAATAATAAAAGGAATTTCTTCTTGGTTAGGCAGTCAAGAAAGTATAAGTCAGTACATTTCAAGTGAAGGTCTCAAAGAAAAGAGGTGAGCTATGAAAATTTGGGGTGATGGCAGGCATTCCAGTAAAGTGGAATAGCATATGCAAAGGTCGTCATTGGCAAGGCCTTGCCCAGAGGTGCTGAAGCATCTAAGTGAGGAGAGAGAGCTGCTAGATACGACAGAGGAACGGGCAGCACCCAGCTCAGGCAGGCCCGATCGGACATGGTGAGGACCATAGTTTTTCTTCTGTTTGCAATGATAAGTCAGGGAAGGGTTTTTATAGCGGCAAGAAAATGATAGTTCATATCCTCTGGAAAGACCACCTGTACTGCTTTAAGGCACCTGGGCTTCCTTGACCATGCACACAAATCAGCATGTGGCCCCAGATGTTCATAAATACAATACTCTCCCTCTCTCTTCCTATACACACACACACACACACACACACACACACACACACACAGCCCTAATATATGTTTATCAGTAATCGAACATTAATGAGGCCACTGTTTTCTTCCCACACACAATGAATCCTCTGTGGTACCATCTGGGTACCTGTATTCCGTTTTGACAATGACCAGCGTAGCACAGAGGTGATTTGGAGGACAGCAGCTGGGGAGCGAGGACAGCTGTCAAGAGGTTGTCGTGTTAGTCCAGGTGAGGGAGGATGGTGACCAGACTAAGGGGGTTGCATAGTTTTCATACACACGACGAGGAGACTCCTTATTGGAATACAGATCCATGTTCTCTACTGGCCTTTGACATCAACTATTTTCCTAATAAATGACCCATTCTTAATGTATTGTATTAATAAAACCTATTAGGGTGCTTAGTGGGTTGTTGGAATGGAAACCCCTTGAAACAGACTAACCTGCTGCTCCCCATGATTAGCCTGTTTCTTCAAGTTTTCTAGGAAAAGAAGATGGGTTAGGGAATTTCCGGCACTTTCCCTGTCTGTCGACCAGAGTCAACATATGGGGATAAGAACTATAAGATATAAAATGAATTTATAAAAAAATACAATACTTGGAGCCAGTTCCATCAAATGAATAATTAAATCAGGCAGTAAAAAAATGCCTGCCCTCTATGAATTCTCAGCGAATGGGCTGCAAATGTTTTCACTTTAAAGGGATCACTGTAATAGATGCCTTTTAATGGCAGTTGTAAACTCTTCGGGAAGAGAAAATTTTGAAACTAAACCATCTTAATTTTGCAATACTAGATTGAGAGCAGAAAATTAGAATCTTCTGGTTTCTTTTTTTGTTTCCATTTCACTTTTTCCAGTCCTCTATTCGACTCTTTAATCCGGTTTTCCTCTCTAGGAGGAATTCTCACGCACTTACCCAGACTGGAAAGGAGGTTAGCAGGGCATGGAAAGAAAGCATTAAACAAATGGTCCTGCAAAGCTCTAAAAACCTTTCTGAGAGGAAAACAGCTGTCCTGGGCTTTGCCAAAGAGCACTTGCAACTTGGGAAGGAGGGAGGGCCTCTTGTTCTCCTCTCCTCCATCCAGAACCACAGCCTGACAGACTTATTCCTCTTATAGGAGGGTGCAGGTGTGGGCAGTAAAGGCACTTTGGGAAGATACCGTCTGTGTCTCCTTTCATGACAAAGAGGAACTGAGCTGCTTTGTCCTTCTAAGCCTGCCCTCCTTGGATTGATCATAAGAACAATAATTTAAGTTTTTTGTAACACAACTCAGGCTTGGATTGGTACAATAGCAATTCCCCTTGGACAATATCAAAAAAAGGTGATCATTAATTGAAGAATAACTACCACTGTTACTCTCCAGTTGGTCCCATTGCAAACTCAGAAATTCAGATTTTTCAGTAAGGTTCCCTTTGCAAATGCAAAAATGGGCAAAGCCGTAATCTTGGAAATTGTACTCTTTTGCTTTGGCATTCATTTATTCGATCAGTAAATATCCACTGACTAACTTAATCGTTTCCACGTGAAAGGAAATGTTATTAGACACTTGAAGACTACAAAGAAATATGAAGGTATTTCATCCTTTAGAAAGCAAACTTTCTATTTCAAAAAGGCTTTCTAATTACAAAGAGAAGTTCTTTGTGATTTTCAAAGCCCATTCACCTACTATAAATCTTCATCTGAACTTTTGAACAGTAGCAGGGGAACTGGGTTGGGCAGACATTATAATCATACAATTACAGAATTTTAGGAACGGAAGAAATTTTAAAGGTCATCTAATGCAACCGCTTAACTTTAAAGCGCAGAAAAGCCAGAGATTGAGGCCCCACAGCAAACCAGTGGCAGAGCATCTAGATAGAGCACGTTTGCTAATAAAAATCTAAAGCCATGTGTGAGAAGCTCTGCTCTAGGCACAAACGACATGGAGAAACACAGCATCATGCCTCCTTTCTTGTATTCATTTACATACAGATATACCATCGATTCGCAATAAATATTTATTGGATTAATGACTTACATTTCTTACCCCGTAGGGCAGTGTCAAGCACTGAGGATAAACTGATGAACAAAATAAACTGGTCACTTCTTCCAAGTTGCACACAATTTGGTCTTACTGTCCTCAATGAGTTTGCAATCTCTTAGGAAAGCCAAGACACATGTGCACAAAATGCTGGGAAGACTGGGTTCCAACACAGTGAATGCCTTCCGAGATCAGGAAAGGAATCTAAGCGCGATAATTGATGGAAATCCTCCCCCTCCCCCCGCCCATCATTTAATTACATCATTCTCTGCGGAGGCCTTTCCGGGATCTTCCCCAGGCCTGGACACAGATTCTGCTCAAGGTAAGGTCAAGATGCCAACTCACGGAGACTAAGGGAAAAATCAGGAGCCCTACCATCCCTGGTTTCTAAACTGGAAAAGACCTGGGTGAGGACCGGGGAGAAAACAGCCACAGAGGCTGACAGAAACCACAAAACTGGAATAGGAAGTCCCCAACGTGGGGACCACTCCGCCAGCTCCGGGCTGGCCGCCCCCACCGGAGGCGCGCGCGGGCTCACACAGGAGCCCAGCGGGCGGCCGCGCGGGCGCAGAGCGGGAGGCGGAGAGGAGCGGGCGGCGGCAGCGCCGGCGAGCCCACGGGGAGGGTCGGCTGCGCATCCAGTCCCCGCAGCCACCCACCCGCGCACAGAGCAGCTCCCGAGCGGGACCCTGCGTGGAGAGCCCCGGCAGCGCCCGCCCTCCTTTCCGCGTCGCTTGCCAGCGCGCCAGCGCCCGCTCCGCCCGTGACTTCAGTGCTGCTCCACCCCCGCGTGGCGGCGGCTCGCTCGGTCCGAACCCGCGCTCCGCACCAGCCCAGCCTGGGCGAGCGGCGGCCACCTGCCCAGCGCCGCCTCCGCCCGCCCCACCGCCGCCCAACTTGGATGGAGTTGGGGTCCTGAGCGCCTGTTCTCCACAGCCGGACAGCGGAGAGCCCCGCGCCGCCACCTCCGGTTCGGGACGCCCTCCCCGTTGCTCTCCGCTTCGCGATGGGAAAAGTTGGTGCCGGCGGCGGCTCCCCAGCCGGGCTGAGCGCGCTCTTCGCCAGCGCGGGGCTCTTGCTCTTCTGCGCCTCGGGCGCCTGCGGCGGCGGCTCCTGCTGCCCCCACCAGCACCCCAGCTCCGGCCCACGCTGGGCTCCGACCCCAGGGGCCTTTTTTCACCAGGGGCCGCGAGGCAAGTCTCCTGCCACGCCCCCGTCACTCCTTGGTCGCCCACTGTTCGCAGTGGCCCCCGGAGACCGAGCGCTGCCCCTGGAGCGGGCCCCGGACACCGGGGCATCCGTGGCGGTTGCTCCACGCTCTGGCCGGAGGAGACGGAGTGGAGCGGATCCGGAGAAGGCAGAACAAGGAGAGGGCTCGAGTAGAAGCCCCCGGGGAGTGCTCAGGGACGGAGGTCTGCAGCAGCCTGGGACTCAGGAGCGGGACCCGGACAAAGCCACTCGCTTCCGGATGGAGGAGCTGAAACTGACCAGCACCACGTTCGCGCTGACTGGCGACTCAGCACATAACCAAGCTATGGTCCACTGGTCTGGCCACAACAGCAGCGTGAGTAGAATGGGACTGAGGGCAAAGGGGTGAAAGATGTGATCCGATAGAGAATTTGGAGAAATGGGTTTTCTGTACTGGAAGGGTGCTGCAAAGCCCAGTCTTGCCTGTTACCTCCCCGCTCCCCGTCCAGGAGTTAATGATACCTACCTACTAGGGGACTAGTAGAGGACTCCCCCCGCCCCCGCAAAAAAAATCATTTGAGTCCTCTCCAAACCCCAAACAAAGATTTAAACAGCAGACAAATCCCTGTTTCCTGCTTCTAGGGTCGCACTGGTGCAGTACTACGGATCTGAAGACCAGTTGGAGGGGGTTAAATAAGTATTCTGAATGTGGAGGTGACAGGGTTAAAATTCCAGGGAGGCCGACATTCCCCCGAGTGACTTCCTCTTTACTTGATAGACTTATGGATGAGGACAAGTAAAATCAGTAAGACTTTATTGGAGGATTTTTCTTTTATTTTTATGCAGAGCTACTAGCCCCCCCTTTCTTACACAGGGAAGAGCAGTGCAATGGATAAGGGTATCCCTTAATGTCTTCTCTGTTTCTGGAGACCGACCTGGTGCACGCAAGTTTGGGGACGGGAACTCTCCAGCATTTCCTCCCAGCACCAAGCCAGTGTGTGTTGAGAGCCCGGCTTTTCAGCCTGTGAATGAGTGGTTGTTCTCTGGCATGATCGGTCCCAGGAAGATCAGATATATCCCAGTGACAACAACTCCCTGTTCTTCTCCGTTGCCTGACCTCCTCTGGTGAAGAGCGTAAATAAAGACTTAGCCTCCCTTTATGAAGGGAGCAGAGGGATGTCCTGGTTCCAGGAGGCTGACCCCGGGGGAGAGTGTAAGTCCTCGCGCGTTGGCCAAGTCAGGGAAAAGCCTGCCTCCCTGGAACCTGAGGTACCAGGCGATTCCAGTCCAAACTGCACCTGGAAACTTCAATGAGCTGGAATAGTAAAGAGCCAGCTTTGATGGTAACAACGGAAGGGGATTTCAAAGTATGGAAACCTCTCTAGGCTGCCATTTAAGCAGAGAAGATCTTTAAGAAGATCGTAAAAACTAAGGATGGGTAAAATGAAGGGAAATAAGTCAAAGTTTCAGCTTCCATCAGGTTTTGTAATTGTAGTGTTTCTAATGCATCTGTGCGGCTCGACACCTTTCAAAATGTTTTCAGTCGTGGTGTAATTGCCAGAAACCTCCCCAGGGAAGTGCCCGTTTACTGAGTTGTGCTCATTGTCAGCTTTTTAATGAAAGTTGTGAACATTTTAAAATAACAGTGTGTCATTATGGAGTCCTTGGGTACATACATATAAAGTGTTTTAAGGCAAATCCTGATACATAGTGTTTTGTGTTGATGTCTGTTCCGAGAGCATCAGCAGGGTATTCCCTGTGATTTGGCTTTCATGACCGAGGCTGTGGTTTTTGTATGGTTCTCAGGACTGGTTTAATCAAATAATTGAAGCCGACTTCATTTCATTCAAGTTCTAGAGACCCTTGCCCTCATTCCTTACCTTAACTATTATATTTTTCATATCATAACTACTAAAATTAATCACCCAGTTTGAACTTGAATGTTCTTAAACTAATTGAATAACTTTTGCATTGCTTAAGTGATTAGCTCAAAGCTTCTGGATTTTAGGGGAGATTTTAAAGACATCAAACATATTAGATCCATTGTATCAAGGAGTAAAGGACTTTGGACTCAAAGTATTTCTGGCTTTTAATGTAATTCAAGCTGTAAAATATCACTCACCCATTAGACCTCTCTTTTAGTTCGTCTCTGGAAGATCTTGGAAAGAGCGAGAAAAGGAGAGTACATATTTGGCAAATTTTACACTCCATTTAAGAAATGGCGCCAAGCATTGCCAGATTTTTTTTTAATGGTGCTTACAAGCCCAGTAGGGCTTATTAGGGCCAGCATTTGGAGGGGCAACATGCAGGGAAGTCTGAGATAATGCAGGGAATATTCAAAGTGGTCTATGCTAAAGGTTTGGGCACTTGAATCATGTTAACTAGGAACGAGATTTCTACTCTATTAAGTCACTTATTTTTGTAAGGACACCTCTCCCTTCCCACGCCCCCATCCCTGCCTGCTTACACACGCTTTTTTTTTTAAGTGTGTATGTACAGATGGTAGAGGAAGAGAAATAATAGTTTGTATCCAGGTCCTCCGAAACAAAGCTGACCCAGATTCACAGGTGAGATAAAGTTTCAAATATTTTTTACAGGGGAGAAAGGTAGAAAGAAACTTTTTTTTCTTTTGCCCAACTTCATGACATGCAAAGTAGAGTGGAGGCCTGAGTTCAGGTGCTGCTCATTTGTATTTGTGTTTTACAAAACAGGACATCGTGACTGTAAGGTGCGGTACACCCATTTGGAACTCTCATCCTCACCCCAGAATTAGAAATCTACTAACCTAAACCTGAAGACGGCATGGGGGGCTGGGTACTGGCGGCTCTCATTTTTTCACTTTTAGTTGTCTTCCCTTATGTATGCCCTGATGCCTTCAGGGCTGCAGACAGTACACATCCTGGGAACCCACCTTACCTTTGGCTGAAAGCCTTTGTAAGCAGAGCTGTTTCTGATGACAATAATACCTGCATTAAAGGTGTAAATGTATGGTAATTCTAGGCTGCCTGTCAAACTC